>JAOPHQ010001151.1:0-251168 GCA_030340625.1 Merluccius polli
CAAATCGTTTTTTAAAATCTATTTTTTTTTCATTTCTATTTGAAAACATGCCAGAGCTGTTTACTTTTGGCTCTGTCTGTGAGAGGAGGGAGGGGGGGTGGAAGTGGGATGGTTTGCTCTAGGCTGGGGGTTTCTAGCTCACCAACAGTGTTTTATTGAAGGAAAAAAGGTGTATTGTGGTCCTGTTGTGTCGGAGGGAAATGCATCTGGACCGCCATGCTCTTTTTGTTTTGTACATAAAACTCCATTACTGACTGGTATAAACTTGGCATGTGAGGGAGTGCAACCTGCCTAAGTTTGATTTGATTCAATGTTGATTGATTGCTTCTCTTCTGTTCATTTAAGTGAATAAAATAATTAAAACCCCTAAATGTTTTTGTTTTTATTCTGGCTGTAGTCAATATTGTGTTGTCAAACACAATCCTTAGATGTTAATTTACTTGGACTTATGTTCAAAAAGCAAGGAAAAATGGGCAGGAGTGGACTTTCAAGAACGGCTTTTCTATAGTTAAAATTATTGCATTTGACCTTGGCTGATTTGTCAGCTGTTAAATTCTCACCTATACAGCAGATTACCAGTATTCAGGGGAGCTCACTGTTCCATAAACTATAGACATATATATAGAGAGCAATCTTATGTCCCATCACCAAAGCCATATTCAAAAATGTAATGATTTAAAGACACATGGATCATTTATTACATATTGCATCTGTTTTCCTAATAAAAATTACATCATTCAACAGGCCCTTCTTCCAGTCACTAGTCCAGCGTTTCTCAAAGTGTGGGGCGTGGAGGTACTGCAGGTGGGGCGCATGGAATCAGAAAAAAAAAAATATATATATATATTTTTTTGGTCATTCCTTTCTGTTTTGCCGATAAAGCTCACTCAGTTCAAACACCCACTCACAATGGATTCCGTAATTGTTCCTAACCCCCCCCCCCCCCCGTCGGTCGTAGGTCCAGGGTGGGTTGCGTGGAAAATCCCCTTCTTCTGAGGTGGGGAATGACAGAAAAAGTTTGAGAAACACTGCACTAGTCCAATAAGTTACCATGGACAGCTCATAGCTCACATTTTCCTTTTTCCCCCCTTCATTTAAAATGACCGTTCTCGTCTAACAGATGTCTTGCTTTTTATTCTCATTCTAGCATAATATAATCACAAAAGTCCTCACTCAGTCCTTAATGTTCCATTGGTACAATTTGATATCCAGAGGTCACCTGACATTTACACTTTAGTATCTACAGAAAATTATATTCTTATTTTTGTTTATAATTTGTGTTAAGGTAAAACCATGGAGGACTGCTGCAGACAATGGAAGAATACACGCTTGCCATCCTTTTCCAATACTGTTCAAACATACACCATATTTCACCATATAAACAGGTCAAGAGGGAACTAAAAGTGTTCAGGTGGCGAGACTGGTTGTTCATGTTGATAATCTGTATCAAGGGAGTCGGTGTTTGTTTTGCCGTCTTCTGACCATAAGCTCAAAAACAGACAGAGCATGTATGTGTGGTCACATGTTGTTCCTGCTGGGTATGTTTCAAACAGGAAACCAACTGTCACTATGGCGACGGAACAGGAAATACATTGCAAATGCTTGAAGGCAGAGAGGAAGAGGGCAGGCAATAGTAAATGTGAGTAAAATTAACAGGGTTTATTGTTGTTGCTGGAAAAGGTATTTAAGTGATGGCATATTAAAGACAAAAAGGGAACAACTTCCATCCCAGCTGACTCCCATTCACCTCCAAAATTAAATGAAACTTAAAGGAACAAGGAGAGAAGGCGTGTGGAGAGCCCTTTCATAGGGTTCAGATGAGGTGGTCTGGCGACGGCGCTTGCTCACCAGGTGGCTGGTTTGGTGCTGGCAGTTGGGGGGCCTGTTCTGGGAGGCTGATGTGGGGGTCTGTGGAGGAAGATGAGGGAGGAGGTAGATGGGCACTGGGGGGAGGGGGGAAGGAAGGGCGCACCCCAGGGGGGTAGGAGGACGGGTGGTGATGAAGGGGAGGAAGAGGGGGGCCGCCAGGGGGGAGCATCCGAGGTGGGGGGAAAATCACCCCTGGGTGTGGAGGAGGGCGCCACACTGGGGGGAGGGGGTGGGGGGAGAGAGAAAAAGATTGGTAAGGAGTGGAAGGAAGAGCAGAGTTCTCCCCAAAGAATGTAATAGTGGCACTGTCCCACCATGCTCCTCTCAAATGCCACTATGTAACACTTCAAAATAGGGCTGCTGCAATATTTTTCATCGACCAATTCTTTTTTTTTTCCTTTACATTTCAAAAACAGTTCAATTGGTTTAAACATGTTTTATTTGAATACTGCTTCAAAAAGCAAAACTACAATATCACGTACATGCGGTGCGGAGGAAGTCAGTGGCTTTGGGATCCATTCTTGGTCCGAGTCTGTCTACTACGCACCACGTCGTGTAGTAGACAGACTTGTCGGAATATTTGATTTTAGGTCTTATTCTGTTACATATTATGGGTTGTAATGGACAGTGCTGCATGGTGCACCAAGGTTTTGAGCAGTGCTGGTAGTTGCAACACGGCTGTATGATGACACTGGTTTGAGTGCTCTCATTGAAAATATGAAAATACGACTTTACCAAAATCGCCCCAGGATCCTGGGCCGAACCATGAAGAGCGAAGGTGGGATAAACACATGAGCAAAGTTAAGACTTTAACTCTTCTCAATGGATGAAGTGTTGATTCTACATCAACATGGTTTCATGTATTTAAAGTAAGGCATACAAAATGTTATTTGGTTTTGTAACCATTACAATGTACATTTTAATCCCCCGACCTGACGGGAATCCACTCATGTCTCTCTTCATTTGTACATCAAGCATCTGTCTATTCACACCCCAGTGTTTCCCATACATAGACCAATGTGTGGCGCAGCGCCACAGAATCAACATCGAGTGCCACGAATTGATTCCGGGTTTTTTGTTGGGTTTTTTTTCTCAACGCGATTTGGAAACATAAATATCGTTCCATTCATTCATCAGAGAGAGCGAGAGCGAGCGAGAGACGCGCACACTTGCCAGTGGGGTTACACTTATGAAAGACCCGCACTCGCCCGACGTTTCCAACCAACCCAACTGTGACTCGGACCACAAGTCACTGTTTCCCATACATCGATTTATATCTGATTTATGCGAAAAAACGCAGAAAATCGCACCTATTCCGAAAACATTAATAATGAAAGTTTCAGAGTCGGTGTGTAAACGTGATGACAAAAAATACGGACTTGGTGTGCAAAGGCTTAATGTAGGGTGACCAGACGTCCTCTTTTCGAAATCATCCAGGCTCAACTAGTCCCGCCTCCCCCAACTCAGTTCTGTTCGCTTTGCTGTGAGTGGCAGTGAGTAGGGGGAATTGTGTACCTGCATACGGTCTGACTGTAGAGCTACCGTCATTGGTCCATAGCCTTTTCTGTGAGCTTTTAATTGGTCAGTCTGCACCTCAGTAGCGCGAGCAGCTTCCTTGTTTATCAAAGAGAGCGCATGTACCGGCGGCATCTCTGCAGCTATGCCGAAACGTAAATGCCAGTTCACGGATAGCCTATTACTTTTTTTGAAATGTTTTAATGTTTTATTTTTTAATAAATTTTTTAGGTTATTGTTTTATAGGGACAAACGTTTACCCCACCCCCCCGCCAATTAAAATCTCTATACAGTGGGGCACCTTATGTGTGCACCCCCCCCGGGAGGCTACTGCCACAAATAGAATCTGATTCTGTGGGAAACACTGCACCCAGATAGTTCATATTTAAATCCTGACACAAGAAACACATGATGTATGGGGCCTTAGAAAGAGTCATCCTCTGTACTTACTCGGCATCCTGGGACCCCCATCTGGCCCTCTGGGAGGAGGCGGGTAGAAATCAAGAGATGGGGGCCCATGGGGGCCCCTACGAGGGAAGGGAGGTCCGAGAAGAGCAGCGTCTACCACCATGCCACCATCAGCCTCGGGCCTCAGATCAGCAGGACCGGGCTGATCTGAAATAAAACAACAAAATACACTTTCTTACAATTTATACAATTAAAAAAAGATTCATATGGGACTTCCGGTGACGTAGAACCTAATGGCTGCTTGAAAATCTCGCTCCCACCCGCTATGATATAATCCCCTTAGAAAAACACTACTGACATAAAAAAACGTATTGATATTTAACATGGAAGGGGAGAAGCAAAAAAAGACTAAAACTAAACCAAGCTCAAAATGTGAAAAAGCGGCGGCAGCCGATGAAACATTTGAAGAAGAGGAAGGCACGAACGAGGACAATGGCGGCGCTGATAAAGTAGTAGCTAACCCGGACATGCAGGCCATCTACAACGAGATTCGGGCACTCAGGTCGGATCTGAAAAGTGAAATGAGTGAATTCCGACTTTCCTTTCATAACGACATGAAGAATGAACTGAACGAGTTTAGAGGAGAAATCAACCAGAAACTTGAAGAAGCTACGAGTGAGCTACAGGCTACTGTAGCCAGAGTTGCGGGGGCAGAACAACGCATATCTGACATCGAAGAATGGGATGAGGCCGCGAACGAGGCTCTCATCCAGGCGTTAGAGACCCAAGAGGCTCTGCAGGGTAAAATAACCGAATTAGAAGCACGCTCACGCCGAAACAATCTCTGCATACACAGTACCAGAGGAGTCTGAGGGGTCCAATCTACCAGCGTTTGTGACTAAGCTAAAAAAAGTCGGCCCGCCATTAGCGGACATGGACCTCGGCATACAGCGCTGCCACCGGGCACTCGCCCCGAAGCCTCCCCAAGGCGCACCGCCAAGATCACTGGTGATTTGCTAGCTCGAGTTCAGAGTGAAAGAGCAGGTGCTGCACACAGCATGGAGGAGAAAAGACGTCCGATATGAGGGGAAGAGGATCTACTTCAACCAAGATTATCCTCCCGAGATCCTGAAAAAAAGAAAGGCATATGCGGGCATACTGAGAGAGCTTAAAGCCAAGGGTATCCGCTTCCAAACACCACATCCAGCTAAGTTGAAGGCATTTTTTGACAGCGGCACCCAAATCTATGAGAGTGCGGTGGAGGCTGTAAAAGACTTGAAGAAGAGAGGAATCTCTCTGGAAAATGATAAGGAGCCAGGCTCTGTCGCGTTGAAACAACGGAGATTAGCAATGTGGGAGAAGGTGGATGCAAGTCGTTCTAGACGGGAGTTGGATCGCGGACGGATAAAGGATAAACTACGGAGCTTTCGGCGTGCCTCTCCGGGAACATCTGCCGCTGCAGAGTGAAACGTCTCAGGGTAAACTACTAAGACACTGACTATCGTTTTTCTCAGAGCTTGCCAGAATTTAAACTTTATACCTTTATTTGGGAGCTGCTTTGAATGTTACCAGTGCAGAGTACCTTCTCTGACACAGACGAGAGGCCCTCGATGGACGCGAGGATTTCCTCTCATTTTCAAGTTTTATTTGTACTTCAGACTTGGAAGTCTTTGGTTTTTATTTTTTTCTAGTTAATTGTTCACTGTTCATTGTTCTTGATGTCATGGGTAATGTTACACAAGTTTACACAGTTTGGAAATAGATATGCATCGTCAGGAGTATAAAGTAGTCACATTAAACGTCAATGGGCTACATAATCCGATAAAAAGGAGTAAAATTATTGCTAAAATGAAGCGGGAAAAGCCGCAGTTAATTTATTGGCAAGAGACCCATCTCTCTTCTTCTGAACATGAAAAATTCAAAAAGCTTGGATTTCAAAATACTTATTATTCATTTCATAAATCAGGTCGGAGGAGGAGTGTGGCCATACTGATCCCCAATACAGTACATTTTGAGTTTATTTCTCAGGTGAAAGATAATGAAGGGAGATTTGTTTTAGTAAAAGGCAAACTAGATAATGAAGCAGTAACGTTATTTAATGTGTATGCCCCCCCAGGGAGTAACAAATCATTTTTTAAGAAAATATTTGAATTGATAGTAACGGAAACAAAGGGAACCCTAATTCTTGGTGGTGACTTCAATATCCAACTTCAACCTAAATTAGATACATCTAACCAACGCCAAAAGAAAAGCCCAAATGCCATTTTGGTCCAGCGGATGCTTATACAACTGGGCCTGATCGATGTGTGGAGGGAGTCCCATCCCGCAGAAAAACAAGACCCTCAAATATGAATTAAAATAAATAAAATCAAACAAGATATACATGGTATATATGATGAGGAAATTGAAAAACAACTTAAATTTACCAAACAAAAGTACTGAGACAGGATCGAGGGCAATGAAACTCCTTTCCTGGAGGATACGAAAACAACAGGGAAAGAATACAATATATAAAATTAAGAACCCTATGACACAAAATATGTGCAGTAATCTAGAAGACATTCAACAGTCGTTTGAACTATACTATAAGGACCTGTATACTCAACCAACCAGAGCCGATATTACAATAATAGAGAAGTTTCTAAGTTCACTAGACCTACCATCCATAGGAGAAAAACAGAACAAATAAATTATGGCTGAGATAAAGATAGAAGAACTGAATAAAGCCATCTCAAGATTGAAAGCTAATAAAGCTCCAGGCGCAGATGGATATTCGTCCAAATGGTACAAAACATTTAGACCTCAAATAACACCCATGCTGCTTAACTGCTTTACATACATTAGATAAGATAAGATAGTCCTTTATTAATCCCCCTTAGGAGAAATTCACAAGTGACCAGCAGTACAGTGGGAAAATTAAGAACAGGAGAAGCCCCGCAGTCATGGAAGGAAGAGTCATTTCTGTCATCCCAAAAGAAGGTAAAGACAAAAAGGAGTTCATATAGACTCCTTTTTGTCAGCAGCTCATATAGACCAATATCGGTTCTCAATGTAGACTATAAATTATTTGCTTCAGTCCTAGCTAAAAGGCTGGAAACTATTATCCCGGAGCTAATAGATTTGGACCAAACAGGCTTTGTACTAAATAGACAGACAGGATAATTTAAGGAGAACATTACAGGTGATGAGCCATATTACCTCAGCCAATATTGGTGCAATGTTGGTCCCAAAATAACAGCATTGCAAACAGGCTCTCGGAGTCTGGGTCTTTGTTGGAGGCAATGTGGAACCGCTATGGCCAATCATTTTCATATCTTTTGGGCATGTCCAAAAATTCAGCCATATTGGAGGGAAGTAACTAATGAAATATGTAAGATAATGGGAGTGAAATTAGATTACTCTTTTACTACCCTGTACCTGGGTAAAATACCAGAAACAGCCCCACACAAATACCTGCTAAAGATTATTTTGGCATGCAGTAGGAAGGCTGTAACCCGAAGATGGCTCCAAACTGATCCCCAAACATTGCACCAGTGGAGTGGGATTGCGAAGGAAATCTATTGTATGGAGAGACTGACTTTTGTTTTAAGACTTGAATTGGAGAAATGTGTTGAACGTTGGGAAAAATTGATTATGTATGCACTGTGCCTGGAATAATATGACACTGTACCTCAATGTATGGATAAGAATGAGCTGTGATCTTGTACTGTTACACCCATGAGTATGTTATGTTCTTTTTCACTTTTCAAAACTCAAAATAAAAAGTATAAAAATAAAAGATGCATATGCATTATAACCTTTAGTCAAGACACATGAACGTGTTGCCCTTTCCCTGCTCTACATTGTTTAGAACCAAGGACACAGAGGGCAGAAGGCATGGATTATACAATGATGAAGCTCAACAGGTTTTGATCCACCCTGAACCACAGGGAAGGGCATCGGGAAGCACAACACAAGCCTGATAATTCCTCCTAAATTTCTATTTTGTTTCACTCCGTTTTTCAACGCCATGGTGTGTGGCGTATTTCATATACAACATTGCAACGTTCATACACAAGGTACTACCTTAAAAAAAAGTATCACGTTGGCATAGGTCATAACCATGGGGATAACACGTCCCCCCTCCTTCCTAGGACTCTTAACCCAAAATGACTTTTGATAATTTATCTCATACTGTTCAAATTCAAGCTGAAACAGGGAACACTTACACTTTAAGTTTTAAAATGAAGAGATAAAGTATCATGAATTGACAACTGTTTATTAATTGGCAGGCAACATGTGCAACACATTCAACAGATCGGTGAAGCTGGTGGGTGTGACTAATTTCCGGTAAGCGTACTGACTCATTTCCGGTCTACTTCCTGCTCTGTGCACACTGTTTGGTGTTGTAGCTCTGTCAGTGAACACAAAATATAAATTTGTTTCACTCGTTACAGCGGTTATTCACCTGCTTAAACATTTAAACGTAGACTAGTTCTACCTGATCACTTGGAGCTACTTCTTTCTTTTAGTGACTTTTCGCTATTTTAAAGTTTTCACACACTAGTTACATTAAGCATTAGCAGTTAGCGATGGCTTCTCCCTCTTCCTCTGCTCCTCTTTCCTGCTCAGTGTGCCAAATGTTCAGTTATTCCTCCACCTCTTTTAGTGATAATGGTACCTGTATTAACAGGGTATCTGCAGGTTTCAGCAAGTCAAATTTAAGACTTTTTAAGACCTTTTTAATACCACCTTGAATGAAATTTAAGACCTAAAACACATGATGGTGGGGGGGATCCCGCTGTATTACAACCCAAGCATAGCATGTGTGTCACTCAATGAGACTCATTCAAGTTGACTTTTTGTCTGTTTATTGAATGTAACGTGATACTCAGTGCTCTCTGGTTCAAAAGCTGTAAGTACAAGTGCAGTTTAACGGCATGTTTCCGACCAAGTATACAAAAAAACATAACCGTTTATACAGGGTGTCCGCGGGGTTGTAAAAGGTAGTGAAAGGTAGTAAATGAAATTAGCCCAAATTAAGGCCAGTAAAATGTAGTAAAAAGTAATAAACGTCATCTGACGAGGTAGTAAATTTTCGAACCCCCATCGAACTTGGCCTATGAGTTTTTCAATTTGTGTAATTTACGTGCAGGCCTATCTCCTCAAATTACTAAAACTTAAGTGGATTTATTTTTATGTTGCGAGTAGGACTCGCGCGCGCGACGAACCTCTCACGCGCGCTGACTCAAACTTGGTACCCGCACCCGCAGGCATGCAAACTAGTCACCTTTTTGAAGACAAAATGTACCACTTGTGTGATTCGTGGAGATCCGTTGAGAAATGTTTTTTAGGGGGGGGGGGGGAAGAGGCGAGCGGGCAGAGAGAAGACGCAGCATTCTGTCAGGCGGCACGACAAGCGGGCGCACTCCCGTGTAACTGACGCTTCCGTGCTCGTCGAACGCATGCGCGCGCTCGTGGGAGCCGTTGGAAGAGTTGAGAACTGTTTACATCTTTTTGAGTTGAAAAATCTGAATGGCGCTCCTCCGCCCGTCACTTCACACGGGGAGCGCAAGGTGAAGCCGCGCGGAAAGTCTTTAAAGAGCCGGACGCGTATTTGTCCTCCTTTTTGAGAGCGCAATAGTAACACACCGCGCCCCCCCCGTCGGTCGTAGGTCCGCGGTGTGTTACTATTGCGTGCACCCCCCCGTCGGCCGGAGTGTTACAATCGCGCGCCCCCCCCTCCCGCCGGCCGTAGGTCCGCGGTGTGTTACTATTGCGCGCCCCCCCCCCCCCTCCCGCCGGCCGTAGGTCCGCGGTGTGTTACTATTGCGCGCCCCCCTCCCGCCGGCCGTAGGTCCGCGGTGTGTTACTATTGCGCGAGAGCCTCAGCCAATCCTCAAACAAAAAAAAACAGATGGATATTAATATTCGTTTTTTGGAGGATGGTTGTGTCAGGTGTCTCTCTCTCTCTGTGTTGGCCAGTTGTTGTGTCCAGTGAAGTATAATTACCTCATTAAATGTTGTTATTACAGTGTAAAGTTGCACTTTATTATTATCTAGTTTCTTCCTCTTTTTTCAAGGCCCCAATTGAAATTTGGTTGAAAGATATTTCATTACTTTACTCGTCACTTTACTTCACACTTTACGCTGCTACAGTTGCAGCTTGAAGTCGTGCTGGTAGTAAAAAATATTGTGAAGGTAGTAAAAAAAGGTAGTAAAAGGTAGTAATTCAACTTAGGAATTTCTGTATACACCCTGTTATATATGCAGCAAGCAAGAAAGAAGCCTCTCTACATGTCCTTCCCGAAAAGTTCGGCAAGAAAAATAAATAAATAAATAGTCCTGCCCCGACAAATTTAAGACCTTGAGTTACAGTATTTAAGACCAGCATATGACATTTTTAACGAATTTAAGACTTTTTAAGGCCTTAAATTTAGAAACATGAATTTAAGACTTTTTAAGACTTTTTAAGGATGCGCAGACACCCAGATTAAATGTAGTTTATTTACTGCGCTGGAAGTGAGGATTAGTGACTTAGAGGCATGGTACCGCACCACACCGTCCCCGGTAGTCGGTGCGGGCCGACTGGAGGTAGCTCTGGTTAGTCTTCCCCCGGTAGACCCCGAACAGCCGGGAAGCCAGGGAGAGTGGGTGACTGTTCGGGAGAAGCGTAGCGGCAAACCACTGAAGCCCACGGCTCACCACCAGCCCATTCACGTTTCTAATACGTTTTCCCCACTCAGCGACACACCCGCTGAGGAACAGACTCTGGTTATTGGCTCTTCTATAGTCAGAAACGTGAAGTTAGCGAAGCCAGCGGCCATAGTTAAATGTATCCCTGGGGCCAGAGCGAACGATGTTGAATCCTATTTAAAACTGCTGGCTAAAGACAAACGTAAATATCAGAAGATTGTTATTCACGTTGGTGGTAATGACACCCGATTACGCCAATCGGAGGTCACTAAAATTAATGTGGAGTCGGTGTGTAGATACGCTAAAACAATGTTGGACACCGTGGTTTTCTCTGGACCCCTGCCCAATGTGACCAGTGACGTCATGTATAGCCACATGGCATCCTTCCACCGCTGGCTGTCCAGGTGGTGTCCAGCAAACCATGTGGGCTTCATAGATAATTGGCAGCCTTTTTGGGGAAAACCTGGTTTGATTAGGAGTGACGGCATCCATCCCACGTTGGATGGAGCGGCTCTCTTATCTAGGAATATGATACAGTTTATTTCTAAAACCTGACAGTCCAGAGTTGGGACCAGGAAGCAGAGTTGCTGTCTTACACACTTCTCTGCGCTTCCTCTAGTACAGTCACCCACCCACAACCCCATAGAGACTGTGTCTGTCCCCCGATCACCTACATTATTTAAAGTAATAAAAACAACAGGAGTTAAAGACGCACTGTGTAATTTTTTCCCCCATCTAGTGGTCAAATTGTATTTTGCATTCAAACAAATTTATGCTCTCTAGCGCCTCGTGTTTTCAAATGTTCGTTGCAACCTGTTGGAACTACGGCAAGCGGTATTAGTCAAGATTCAAGAAGCTATGACAACATGATAACAACATGTCTTCAAACACCACTTCATCAAGTTTTGTTTCGGATGATGAGGTACGTTCAGTGCTCGACGTGGAAAAAAATAAGTGCCGGTACTCCCTTATTCACATATAAGTGACGGGGTGATATTAACCCACCCCGGACCTACGACCGACGGGGGGGGGGGTGCGCACGATCGTAACCCACCACGGACCAACGACCGCAGCCTGTGACAAGTGCCGATATGCAATAAAAGGTGCCGGTACGCTAAAGGGTAAAATGTAGAAGTGCCGGCCCACTTCAAGCACTGGGTACGTTATTTCAAACAAACTTCAAACTGCATTGAATCATTAGTGTGAGCATGTATGAGTAATTACTCCTCGAGCAAGATAGTGAATTATGTTCTCATGTTTATATTGTTTTTTAAGTGACAACGCGTCTCGCTAAGCTCCTTCTCTGTTCCACAGTCACGCTGGCTCTGAGTGAAAACGCGTTTAGCCTTACCTGTACCACGTAGTGCTTTTTGTCCCTCTCGGCAGTTAATCGTTTTTTATAGACCGGAAGGACATGGAAGCCTCCATAGAGCTTGCCCGTCCTAATGTAAATTCTGATAAGTGATTCTTCGCTCAGGAGGATAAGTGAGATTGTTGACAGAGATAATTTTACGAATGAAGACGTTGATTTGAGGGAATAAATTACTTAAAAAACTACACAGTGATGAAAACCTAATAAAAATTAAAACCAACTCCTCAGTAGCACAAAATAAAAGAATGAAATGTGGACTGTTAAATATCAGGGGCCTCATGTACTAAGACTTGCGTGGATTTCTTACTAAAACTTTGCGGACGCCAAAATCTGGAAAGCTGCTGCGCACAAATAAATCCGGATGTATCAATCCTTGCGTAAGCACAATTTCGCGCAGATTCTCTTTGTACATCCCAATTGACGTGAAATTGAGCGCACATGCACGAGCCCGACTCTCCGCCCTGTCTCCTCCCTCATTTAATATGCTAATTAGTATAAATAGGCCTGCAGTAGTGCGCTTGTTAGGAGGAGAAAGGAGATAATGGAGAAAGGAAGAGAATCAAGGGCATTAATGATATTAATTCCAACCTGCAACAAATAACTGGGGCCTTAAAAGACATTAATGAAACATTAAAAGAACTAGTTAAAAAATGAATGTTGTCTCCGTTTGCCTTTTTTATATTCTTGCTATTAACTGCTGCCGAGTTCGAATGGCTTCTGCATTGGGCTGCGCATTGTTTGGTCCGGGGTCTGGATCGTCTGGGAGGGCCATTACCTCGCGTAATGGCACGCCGTGCCTGTGCGCAATATTGTGCAGAACCCCACATGCCTGCACAATGCGGCACACCTTTTCAGGGTGATAGAGCAGCATCCCCCCGCTCCGGTCAAGGCAGCGCCACCGGCTTTTGAGCTGCCCTATCGCTCTTTCCACGACTGACCGAGTGCGTGCATGGATATTGTTATATCTCTACTCTCGGACAGTCAGTGGGTTGGCGAGGGGGGTTAACAGTCATGGTCGTAAGGGGGAATTGGTACAATTACAGCATAGGCTACCCAACATAGATTTAAGTCAATTCGCTTTAAAGTGTTTTACCAATTAGCCACCCATCACACACTGCCAGGCTCCAACCTATTCCCAACCGAGCTGTTAGTCAGGACGAATGAATCATGGGTTGACCCAGGCCACCTTGCCACGATATTCGTAAGGCGCATTTGGGCATCACAGATTATTTGCACGTTTAAGGAATGAAGTGTTTCCTATTCACGTACGCATATTCCCCTTCAGATGGCGCCTTTATTGCAATGTGTGTGCAGTCGATCGCTCCGATTACATTGGGAAAATCTCTGCAAATTGCGCTTTGATGTGTGCTTGGTTTACTGCATCATATGGAAACCGTATATACCTGGCTGAGATGCGGATGATCCCGTTTAAAACAATGGCACGGCTCAGAGCTCCCTGACTCATTCCTGACCGGTCAGCCAATTCCCTCTGGAATGATCCTGTTGCTAGAAAACCAAGCGTAGTCAGGACTTGTATTGGAACTGGCAATGCGTGACTCCTCGCCGTCTGCCTCTCCAAACCCGGGCCCAACTCAGTACAGATTTCCAAGAGGATATAGCTTTTGGAAATCTGAATCGGCTGATAAGCCAGTCATCATCGTGACACCCGTTCATTTCGAATGCGACCATTCGCAATATCCTCCAACAAGGCCAAGACTGCCATTGTCAACCTCTCGATTATTGCAACATTTTGCGCGTGCTTTAATATTCTCATTAATTTGGATGCATGCTGACGATAGGTTGTCCCCATACACCCAAGGTGTCAATAATATGTACATAATTAGAAATTGTCCGACTGGTTCATTGATGGATTGATTTTAAGTAACAATGGCTTGTGCTTACTCCACGCAACATCAAATAATGATATTGCAGCCAAGAATTTCACGACAAATGCGTGGAGAGAGATCCATTAGGCCAGATGTCATGCGTGGCCCTGAAAATATGTAACGTTTAATAAACAAGTCGTAACTGAAAATAATATAGCTTGGGCTTCCTTTTAATTTACTTTTAATTCCAATATTGACAATTTAATTGTATGTGTCTGTTTAAGTTTAGCCTAATATCTACAATAGTGTCACATTATGCCTCTCGACAACAATAACGCATGATTTAAGTGCAGCCCGACGTACAAATCCACTTTTTACTAGCCCCATACTGCAATATTACTTCATGACTCGTGATCGCGTAGCCTAATGTTGTTGCGCTGCATTGCCTCTATGTGCCGCCAACTGACAAAATGCAGCAGAAATGTGCGTAAGCAAGGCATTTAGTTTGCGTGGAGAACCGCACTTTTTCACGTCAAGTCAGTCTTTGTACATCCGAACGTTTGCGTGAGAAGTGGCTTACGCAGCTTTTTTGTGCGTAAGCAAGCTTTGTACATGAGGCCCCAGGTCTCTGTCCTCCAAAGCTGTTTTAGTGAATGAATTAATATCAGATTACGATATTGATTTACTTTGTCTTACTGAGACCTGGTTGTCCCATGAGGAGTATGTTAGCCTAAATGAATCCACCCCCCCCCCAGTCATATTAATACTCACATTCCCTGAGGCACAGTAGCAGCTATATATAATTCGAGCGTTTTAATGGACCCTAAACCAAAACTAAATTATAATTCATTTGAAAGCATTGTTCTTAGTTTTTCTCACCAAACTGGAAAACACTGCAGCCAGTCCTATTTGTTATAGTGTACCGCACTCCTGGACCGTACTCTGATTTTATATCTGAATTTTCAGAGTTTCTATCAAGTTTAGTTCTTAAATCAGATAAAGTAATTATTGTAGGTGATTTCAATATCCATGTGGATGTTACAAACGACAGCCTTAGTAACGCATTTACCTCATTAATAGACTCAATTGGCTTCTGTCAGAGTGTAAATAAACCAACCCATTGTTTTAATCACACTCTTGACCTTGTTCTATCATATGGCATGGATATTGAACATTTCATAGTTTTTCCACATAATCCTCTCCTATCTGAACATTATTTAATAACTTTTGAATTTCTATTATTAGACTATAAGCCATTAAGCAAAACTTCCTACAGCAGATGCCTATCTGACAGTGCTGTAGCTAAATTTAAGGAGATCAGTGTTTAATTCAATGCCATATCCGAATATAACAGTCGAATATTAACTTTAGTCACTCCCAAATTGATAATCTTGTTAATAGTGCTGCAGGCTCTCTACAATCAACATTAGATTTTATCGCTCCTAGAAAACAGAAAATAATAAAACATAGGAAACTAGCACTGTGGTACAACCAACAAACTCGTCAATTAAAACAAGAAACAAGGACATCAGAAAGGAAATGGCGCGCTTCGAATTTATTAGAAAATCGCTTAATTTGGCAAAATAATCTTAAAAATTATAGAAAGGCCCTCCGTAATGCCAGAGGAGCCTTTTACTCAGCACTAAGAAAATAAGAACAACCCTATAGTCCCAGAGCCAAGAGGGTTTTATTTATGTTTTTGAGCCCAAAAGGTTCAATGGGTGTTTCTTATGCAGAAAATTGTGAGGAATTCAAAAATGCATGTCTTACAAACCTAAAGGTAGACACAAATTCACAATATTAATTTGAAGTCGGGTACCTGTTCATCTCAGTTTTGTTTGGGAGTGGTTTCAAGCAACATGTGCCTAAATCCATATAAACGTAGGCAAATGACACCAAATTGGGCTTACTAGCACAATTTTGCAGTGCTGATTTCAAATCTGTGACTTATTTTGCTCTCAAACTGTTTTATGACCCTCTATTTTGCATTTCAAGATGGCCGCCGATCTACGCACCCATACACCACACATTGTTTTATATTGACAATTCCAGTAGTTTACCAAAAACACAAGTCTAGTATTTTAAATGGCTGTCTTCTGTAGGAAACAGTCTCAGGATTTAAGTCTGTAAATTTGATAAACCTACCTGTTGCCATTCATTCACTGTATTACTTCAAACCTATGTCACTCGTCAACGTTTTTTTGGCATTTTTAATGTATGATGGAGAGATATTGCAAAATCCATTATTTCCTTAACTTTATCAAATATCATCCAATGAATGATTGATAATGAGCATTATTTAGGTATAAAAGATAATTATGATTATAATATAATATAATTATGATAATTATTTTATTTCAAGAATTTTATTATGTACATGCAATGGTAACTTAATATTTTTATTTTGTAAAGACAAAATGTTTTTGAAAATGTTAACACCAACATATATAAATTATATCATAGATACACAATCAATCATCTTCCTCTTCATCATCACTTTCATCACTGGAGTAGGAGAAGAATTCCTCATCCATGTCATCAGTAGGGGAATCAGTGTCTTCCTTGCTGAGAATGTTGGCAATACTCTGAGGTAGCTGTTCGCCATCATACCAGTTGATACCATACTGGTTGTCCTTCAACATCCATCCATGGTCTTTAGGATCCAGGTCTGAAGGATTTCTAGCTGGGGCATTCTTCCACAAGTAGGCAATATAGTTTGCTCTTCGGACTTTGTTGACCAGTGAAGAATGACAAGGAGGCATATCACTTGGGTTGACACCTTTCATTTTGCTGAGAGGCTGGGTCTTTGTTTTGCTAGGTGCATACTTCTGCTCGAACAGAGCCAACCTGACATCATTGACCTTAGAGAGCTTTGGCATTGAATACATGCAGCATGTGAACTTCTCTATCTCTTTCATTGTGTTGTCATCAACTGTGTCACTTCTACCAAGGCAGGCAAATGCACTGACAAATTGTTGTCTCTTCTTCATCAGGTCAAATGGTCTCATCTTTCCCTTGTTCACAAAGGAAGCTGAGTAGTCTGACCCAGTGTAGGCATGAAATGCAGGCAAGGCTTCAAGGAGTTCTCTGTCCATATGTTCAACCAGCTGGGACATGTTGATATACCGCCTTGTGTTGTTTGAGCTCAGACCAACATCCATCCAGACCAATGGTTTGTCAGGCATTTGTGAGATGTGATGTAACAGGAGTACAAACACATCTGTGTCAGAACACCTCACAGCAACTGTGGGCTTTTCATTTGTCAGCAGCCTTGATAGATGAAACACAATCCTGGTGTCCGCTTCCTCGTGTGTGCAAGCCAGATCTGCTGCTTCTTTATGCATAACTGAGCCTTGCTGGACTGTGTAATGATGGCACACATCATCTACTGCAAGATACACATGGTGGCCAGCAAGTGTGTTAGGATCTGCATGGCTAGCCCATTCCCGAGCAAGAAACTGCCCAGGACCTGTAATGGAGTAGGCAGTGTCATCTGCTGATCGCCTGGAGTGTTCAAGATCCTTGATGGATGGATTCTTGTAAACATCACAGATCATATCGACTCTCTCTGACATTCTGCAGAGTATCTGTAGTATCAGCGACGCCACTTCTCCCAAGGTGACGGGCAGGTTTTGTAGTGCATGCAAGAGAAACATACCATCAACAAGGGTGACATCAACAGGACTTCCAGGGCATGTGCTGTCCACTTCATTCTCAAGCTAGTGCAGAAGTTTAGACTTGTCTGTCTTGTTGAGGCTGCCGTCAATGTGGGCCAAAGAAAGAGGCACTATGGACAGAGAACTCCTTGAAGCCTTGCCTGCATTTCATGCCTACACTGGGTCAGACTACTCAGCTTCCTTTGTGAACAAGGGAAAGATGAGACCATTTGACCTGATGAAGAAGAGACAACAATTTGTCAGTGCATTTGCCTGCCTTGGTAGAAGTGACACAGTTGATGACAACACAATGAAAGAGATAGAGAAGTTCACATGCTGCATGTATTCAATGCCAAAGCTCTCTAAGGTCAATGATGTCAGGTTGGCTCTGTTCGAGCAGAAGTATGCACCTAGCAAAACAAAGACCCAGCCTCTCAGCAAAATGAAAGGTGTCAACCCAAGTGATATGCCTCCTTGTCATTCTTCACTGGTCAACAAAGTCCGAAGAGCAAACTATATTGCCTACTTGTGGAAGAATGCCCCAGCTAGAAATCCTTCAGACCTGGATCCTAAAGACCATGGATGGATGTTGAAGGACAACCAGTATGGTATCAACTGGTATGATGGCGAACAGCTACCTCAGAGTATTGCCAACATTCTCAGCAAGGAAGACACTGATTCCCCTACTGATGACATGGATGAGGAATTCTTCTCCTACTCCAGTGATGAAAGTGATGATGAAGAGGAAGATGATTGATTGTGTATCTATGATATAATTTATATATGTTGGTGTTAACATTTTCAAAAACATTTTGTCTTTACAAAATAAAAATATTAAGTTACCATTGCATGTACATAATAAAATTCTTGAAATAAAATAATTATCATAATTATATTATATTATAATCATAATTATCTTTTATACCTAAATAATGCTCATTATCAATCATTCATTGGATGATATTTGATAAAGTTAAGGAAATAATGGATTTTGCAATATCTCTCCATCATACATTAAAAATGCCAAAAAAACGTTGACGAGTGACATAGGTTTGAAGTAATACAGTGAATGAATGGCAACAGGTAGGTTTATCAAATTTACAGACTTAAATCCTGAGACTGTTTCCTACAGAAGACAGCCATTTAAAATACTAGACTTGTGTTTTTGGTAAACTACTGGAATTGTCAATATAAAACAATGTGTCACAGATTTGAAATCAGCACACAAAATTGTGCTAGTAAGCCCAATTTGGTGTCATTTGCCTACGTTTATATGGATTTAGGCACATGTTGCTTGAAACCACTCCCAAACAAAAGTGAAAACTGAGATGAACAGGTACCCGACTTCAAATTAATATTGTGAATTTGTGTCTACCTTTAGGTTTGTAAGACTTGCATTTTTGAATTCCTCACAATTTTCTGCATAAGAAACACCCATTGAACCTTTTGGGCTCAAAAACATAAATAAAACCCTCTTGGCTCTGGGACTACTAGGTTCCTCTTCAGGACTGTAGCCAGGCTGACAGAGTCACAGCTCTATTGAGCCATGTATCCCCATAAACTTAAGTAGCAATGACTTCATGAACTTCTTTTATAATAAAATTATTACTATTGGAAAGAAAATTAGTCACCAAATGCCCTCAATAGGTATCGCAGGCTCTCCAACATCAGACACTTTGACTGGTGCAACCTTAGATGTGTATTTGGAGTGTTTTTCTGCTGTCAGTCTTCATCAGTTAACCTCTATAATTTCTTAATCGAAGTCATCAACCTGTCTGTTAGACCCCATCCCAACTAGGCTGCTTAAAGAAGTTGGACCCTTAATTGGCACTTCTTTACTGGATATGATTAATCTTTCTTTATTATCAGGATATGTACCACAGTCCTTTAAAGTAGCTGTAATTAAACCCCTTCTTAAAAAGCCCACTCTTGACCCAGGGGTTTTAGCCAACTATAGACCGATTTCTAATCTCCCCTTTCTGTCTAAGATTCTGGAGAAAGTAGTCGCCAAACAATTGTGTGACTTTCTACATAACAATAGTTTATTTGAGGATTTCCAGTCAGGATTTAGAGTTCATCATAGCACAGAGACAGCTCTGGTTAAAGTTAATAATGACCTTTTGATTGCTTCTGACAATGGACTTGTCTCTGTACTTGTATTATTAGATCTTAGTGCTGCATTTGACACCATTGATCATAATATTCTTTTACAGAGACTCGAGCATCAAATTGGCATTAAAGGAACCGCACTAAGCTGGTTTAGGTCCTATTTATCAGATCATTCACAGTTTGTACATGTTAACGATGAATCTTCAATAAATACTACAGTTAGTCATGGAGTTCAACATGGTTCTGTACTTGGACCAATACTATTTACTTTATATATGCTCCCTTTAGTCAACATTATTAGAAATCACTCCATTAACTTTTGTTGTTATGCAGATGATACAGTTATATCTATCGACCAAGCCCAATGAGATTAATCAATTATCTAAATTACAAACATGTCGTAAGGACATAAAATCTTGGATGAGCTGCAATTTTCTGATGTTAAACTCAGAGAAAACCGAAATTCTTGTACTTGGCCCCAAAAACCTTAGAGATTCAATGTCTACATATATAGCTACTCTAGATGGCATTACCTTGGCCTCTAGCACCACTGTCAGGAATCTTGGAGCTATCTTTGATCAGGATGTCATTTAATTCCCACATAAAGCAGACCTCTAGGACTGCCTTTTTTCATTTATGTAATATTACAAAAATCAGACGCATCCTATCAAAGACAGATGCAGAAAAACTAATCCATGCATTTGTTACTTCAAGGCTGGATTACTGCAACTCTTTATTATCAGGTTGCCCTAATAAGTCCATTAAGACGCTCCAATTAATTCAAAACGCTGCAGCACAAGTACTGACAGGAACTAGGAAAAGAGATCACATCTCTCCTGTACTAGCTTCTCTGCATTGGCTCCCTGTAAAATTTAGAATAGAATTTAAAATCCTCCTCCTCACCTATAAAGCTCTTCATGGTCAGGCCCCTTCATATCTCAAAGAGCTCATAGTACCTTATTACCCCACTAGACCACTGCGTTCTCTGAATGCAGGGCTACTGGTGGTTCCTATAGTTTCTAAAAGTAGAACAGGAGCCAGAGCCTTCAGTTACCAAGCTCTTCAGTGGAACCAGCTTCCAGTTGTGGTTTGGGAGGCAGACACCCTCACCACATTTAAGAGTAGGCTTAAGACGTTCCTCTTTGATAAAGCTTATAGTTAGGGCTGGATCAGGTGAGTCCTGAACCATCCCTTAGTTATGCTGCTATAGGCCTAGACCATCGGGGGATTTCCCATGGTGCACTGAGCTCCTCTCTCCCCCTCTCTCTCTTTCTGCACACATTCATGTCCCATTAATGCATGTTACTAACACTTCTTCCCCGGAGTTCCTGTGTTTTCTCGTCTCGCAGGTTCACATGGATCCTGGTGGAGCCTTCTGCCATGGTCCTGCTTGACTGCCATTGCTAATATCTGTGATGTTATTGTCGTTATTATTAGTAGTTATTATTAAGTATCATTGCTACAGTTACTGTTGTTGCTGCTCGCTGTCCCCCATCATTGCTGCTGTCGTCATCATTTTCTTCATGTTCATTAGTGTATTGATGTAGTTGTAGTTGTTCTCTCTCTCTCTCTCTCCCCCCCCCCCCCGCCCCCACCTAGATCCGAAGGGTCTGTCCGAGGTTTCTGCCTTTTAACAGGCAGTTTTTCCTTGCCCCCGTCGCCAAGTGCTTGCTCGTGGTGGTACTGTTCGGTCTAGACCTGCTCCATTTGAAAAGTGCTCTGAGATAACTTCTGTTATGAATTGGCGCTATACAAATAAAATTGAAGCCATTTTAGCGGAGCAATTGTCTTGCGTGTTTTGTGTCATCTGATCCGGCTCTTCTGATCGGCCTTTATAGAGACCACCGATCAAACTATTTAGAATGAATATCAGTCGATTGGTGGCCAATCGATTTAGAGCACATGATTAAAAGTTACATGAGTTGACTTCAATGCCATGCTCATGAAATAAAGTTAATCAGTCTGAAATGTCAAGCCTCACCATTTTTTTTAAAGCATTTTCCCTTTTCACGTAAGGATATAACAAGAATAATTTTTGGATACTGTGTAACTAATGAATAGAAGGTAACTATCATGTTGTTATAAGTCATCTGAAACCAGCTCCATTATGCCTACATTCACTTATGAGAAATGATTAACTGCTGATTTGGATGCATTTCGAATGAAGTAGGCTAAACACAGTGTTATAACTAATCCTTTATTTAATGATTCCTGCTCAGCCTAAATTTCAAGCCCCCTAATGTTGATATTAACTACTACAGAAATGACGATTGTTATTTTCATTGCTTATGGTATGTTTGGCAGATATATGGCATAACAATTATCTTGTTAAAACAAGAAAAAAAAGTAGCTTTAAAAACTACTAGCTGCTCCAAACAGTGAGGAGGAAAAAAAGTGAGGAGAGCTGATCACATTTCAGCAGTGGTGCTAAGCAGCAGCAGTGCAGCGCCGCAGATGAATTTAATATCGGAGGTGGATGACGTTCACAGGCCAATATCGGGCGAACCCTAGTTTCAATATTAACCTGTTTAAATATTGTTAGAGACTGTCAAAATTCCTTTGTCTACATTGCTAAAAAAAGAGAAAGATTAAGGTCAAACGTCACTGGAGACTCACTGGCCATGTCCATGGGGAGTCCCGGGGCAGCAGGGTGACCCCTGGGTGGCCCTAGTGGCAGTGGTCCAGGCGGTCCGGGATGCAGGAGATGGGGTGGTGGGAGGCCCATGGGCGGTGGTCTCCTGTACATCGGAGCCCCGGGCTCTGGAAACATGTAACCTGAAGAAGAGGAGAAGACGGTATGTTGGAGGGATGCAAAAGAGAGGAAATTCAATGGAGAATCAATATCAATCCATTTAATAGTTGGACGTAAGCTCCTCCCTCTATATGGATATATTAAATACATTACTAGGTGATGTAAGTTTTGAAACCATAATCTTAATGGAGAGTGATATATTTATAATAGAATGGCTTGATTGATCTATTCAAATGCAGTGCTCAGAAAGATAAAATATATATATATATATAATATAAAAGCAGTCTTAACCCTCTACCCATTCATTCTGTATGCTCGTAGACTGCACACAGGCAGGACCTTGGCATAAAAATCACGCGAGCCAGCAAAAATAATTCTCACAAGAGTTTAGCAGACTAGTCCTGATGTACACCTTCAGCAAATACTGGGTAGTACTGGTCATATATTGACATGATGTTAATCCATTGGGTGATGCACTAGCGAAGCAGGTTATATTTTGAATGCTCAAGTTTTGCAGCTCACACACACACACCTGGAGGTCCTAGGGACCCTAGAGGTGCTGGTGGGCCCCTGCGATCCCTCTCCCATGTGGGAGAGTTGGAGCCGTCGGAATGCGGGCCACCACTCCGCTCCATCTCCCTCCCACCAGCAAGGGGCTCTGGTGGGGCACGAGGCACTGAGAGAGCAGACAGAAGAGAAGAGGAGATACAGAAAGAGATCGTAGGTGCATCCCAAGTCTCTTAAATTGCATCCACGTTTCCCTCACTTGTGTCCTTTCCTTGCATCTTAGTCCTGCCCGACGTCCATTTTTGATGTGCTATATACAGTTATTATTATTATTATTATTATTATTATTATTATTATTATTATTATTATATCAAGAAGCAGGAAAAAAAACATTCAATTGTACTGTTTGTACAGTTATTGACAACATGGCGTTCTGCGGTGGAGAGTTACAGGAAGGCTGCTCTTGTGTATCCTCACTCATAGCTCCTCACAGATCCTCATGAGTCTGTTACCTTATTTGACAGAATAAGGCGTTGGTCTCCTCTTCAGACTGGGAGGGTAGGTATTGCATACTGGTAAGGATGCAGGGGGGTACCTATCAGGCTTTGTTGGATTCGGGGAGCTGTCAAACCATGATCCACATAAGTCTGGTTCAGCCTGGGGCTTTGTTGGAGGCATCGGGGGTGGAAATAAAGTGTGTTCATGGAGGTGTGCACAAATATCCGGTTGTGACTAGGGGTGTCCGATATTGGCTTTTTTACCGATAACCGATAACGTTCAACTCTTAATTTCCGATACCGATATCAACCGATACCGATACCGATATATGCGGCCACGTGAAACCTCCGCTTTACACTCATTGCAAACCGCAATAGGCTTTATGCCGAGCGTCACGTGACCAAACCGGAAAACAGGTCTCCTGACTTCCGCTTGCCGGAAAAGCCGGTAGCAGCAGTAGGAACTGACGGCGACAGCTATTATTGACTTGGCCTAGTTAGCCCTTTTTACTGTTGGCGTTTTATTTGATTTTAACATCTGAATGTTAGTGAGAAGAAAAGATGGATGAAAAAAACAGAAAAAAAAACAGCGGTTAAAGCTAGCGAGTGAGTCCGGGAGAAGGCTACTCTCCTCGGACACATTACTCTGAAGCCCCGGTGACGGTCTGGAAGTGTGGATTAATAAATAAAAACAAAACAGCAGTAAAAGCTAGCGTGTGTGTCCGGGAGAGGGCTCCTCTCCTCGGACATATTAATCTGAAGCCCCGGTGACGGTCTGGAAGTGCGGATTAAAAAAAAAAAAAAAACAGCGGTAAAAGCTAGTGTGTGTGTCCGGGAGAGGGCTACTCTCCTCGGACACATTACTCTGAAGCCCCAGTGACGGTCTGGAAGTGTGGATTAATAAATAAAATAATGTGAGCGCGGTACAGCGGACCTGAACCGGTTGCGATGACACCTGTTTCGCAGAATGCGTTAGTATGTTGCGCATAACCCCTATTTTACTATTCAACGTAGAAACTTTGAAATAATTCCAAACCACCGACATAACTACAGCTACAACTAGCGTCCCACTACACGGCCGCACATGCCCAGGCTTGTTATTGAGACGGCGCGGCGCGTTTGATGATGTCATCAAACCACGTCCTCACTTGAAACATAACAGATGTCTGAAATTATTTCAAAATCGATTTCGGTATCGGTTTTTAAAAACCGATACCGATATTTTCCAATATTGATTTTTTATGCCAATATCGGCCGATAATATCGGACATCCCTAGTTGTGACCATAGCAATTCGGTTCCAAGGGAAAACGCATAAAATGAAGGCTGCGGTTAGCTCTTGCCTGTCACTGATTGGCTGGACTTTGGTAGGTTCATTTCAGAGGAAAGGGGATGTACATCGATGGTGTGTGTCCTGCTGTGAATGTCAGCTCGCAAATCCTCCGGCCAGCCCAAAAGCGCCATTGCGCCCACTACCTTTAATGAAGACCCCCTTCGAGAGAATTGGCATGGATCTCATCAGGCCATTAGACCGTACACACGGGGACTGTGATTTGCATTAGTCATTGTAGATTACGCAACCCGGTATCCCGGGCAGTGCCACTTGGCGAAGAACGTAGTGCAGGCACTGTTTCAAATTAACTGATCAAGGCACTGCGTTTATGTCACCTACACTAAGCAAACTTTATGGGTTACTAGGGGTTTGAACTATTCTGACCAGCGTGTATCATCCCCAGACAAACGGCCTGGTGGAGAGGATTAAACAAGATGTTAAAGTCCATGCTCGTTTGGGCAGGAATATAGTCGGAATTGGGATAAATGGCTCGACCCTCTATTATTCGCAGTTGGGCGGGATCAATCGCAGGGGCCAACGCAGCTGTGGGTGGTGAGCTTAATGAGTGAATGACTATATATACTCATGTGCTCTCCCCGACAGTGAGACCGGGTCAAGGCCCGTTGCAGCGTCACGTGAGACTGAGGCAGTGCTGAGTAGTGATGGCTCGTTCACGAACGAATCAGTTCGAACGAACGACTCTTTAAAGTGAACGAACTGACCTCGTTCGCCGTTCTCGTTCGACTCGTTCGTCGTCGTTCGTCTCGTTCGCTGAGTCTCTGACGCGCTGCTGATTCGCGGCGCTGATTCGCGAGTCGCGAGTCGTTCCCTGACTGTGATTGACTCGAGGACTGAGACGTCACGACTCACGAGAGCCAGCCAATCGTATTTAAATCAGTGAAATGGTAAATGCATGCTGTCTTTGTATTTTCTGTGTCATGCCAGATTAATAATATATTTGAATGTCTCGTCAATCTGTCTCGTTCTTTCATGCTTCCTTCTCACGCACGCGACCCGGCCGGGACCCCCACCTTGGTGGATCTTGAGTGGGGGTGGCCAATGGCCATCTTCACAATAGTAAATAAAATATGCCCAGAATAAACACAACTGTACATCATTAACTTTAAAACTCATCATTGCTAAATCAAGTCTATTATCTTGCTGATATATTAAACATCCAATAATCTACTACGCCCCCCCCGCATCCCGCTGCGTTTGGTTTGTCTAACTTTTCCTTGAATTGGGGGAATGGGGCATTTTGATCCTGACATGTCATTATGCATACATTAAATACATCTGTTGAACTCAAATTAAATACATATGTTAACATATTCAACCAGACACAATGTTGTATTTGCAATTATTCACACATTTATTAACACCATCAACCCCCCTCCCCCAGTTGGTTTGTCGGAGTTGAACTGTAACTTGATCTCTGAATGGTAACTTAACTGCATTCGTGATTCGTTTGAATGTTGTGAACGAGGGAGGAGCCGAGTCGGTCAGACTCGGCTGGCATTCGCGAACGGCGAATGCAGTCGCGATTCGCGAATGCTTTCGCCGTTCGCGAATGAGAACGAGGGGCGGAGGGAGGAGCTGAGTCAGAACGACTGAACGAGTGAATGATTCACCGCTACCGGAAACACGACTGAACGAACGAACGAACGAACGAACAACTCTTTATGGCGAACTGAACGACGCAATCTGATTCGCGCAAACAAATCATGAAATCCATCACTAGTGCTGAGTGCTGGAGACTGTTTACCGTTATTCTTTTGACCAATATTAAGTTATAAGTTCCAGAAGTCGGGCAGTTTTGTGAGGCGGCTGTCACCGTCAGGAAATAAAGACATTGCAAGTGCAAACCGCATCCTGTCACTCCTTCCAGAGAACCTGATACAGCCTACCTGGCTACAATCAAGTTATATAACGGCTGGGGCTAAACATAAAGAATCACATACCACTACCTTGAGCCACCTTACATTACCGCAGGGGACATCTCTTAACTATGACAGCCCGGTACGCTCTTGAAGAGTAAAGGCATGCATGAATGTGTACCAGTTGTGTGAATGTGTGCGAGTGTGTACCTCTGGGAGACAATCTGGAACATGGTCCTTCCATCAAAGTGGGTGGAGACAGGAAGGGTCTAGTTTCTGAGGAAGGTCGACCCAGAGGGGAGGGGCCGTACGGTGATCGTTCACCTTTGAGAAACAACGGTATAGGGACAGAGGTTAGGGATCTTTGAGACACAAGGGTATAGTGACAGAGGTTAGGGATCTTTGAGACACAAGGGTATAGGGACAGAGGTTAGGGATCTTTGAGACACAAGGGTATAGTGACAGAGGTTAGGGATCTTTGAGACACAAGGGGATAGAGACAGAGGTTAGTGATCTTCGAGACAAGGGTATAGGGACAGAGGTTAGGGATCTTTGAGACACAAGGGTATAGTGAAAGAGGTTAGGGCTCTTTGAGACACAAGGGTATAGGGACAGAGGTTGTATGTCGATCACCTGGTTCAAAGATAGAATGTTTTAGTGAATGGATGGAGAAACTGTTTTCCACTGTAAAGCAAAAAACATTATTTATCTGTGGTGATTTCAATATTGATCTATTAAATCCAACTAAACTGAAAATCAAAGATGACTTCTTGGACACAATGTATAGCATGTCCCTTTATCCAACTATAACCAAACCAAGCAGAATAACATCACACAGTGCCACAATTATCGATAACATCTATACTAACATCATGGGAAGTTTAACCACCAGTTGCCTGTTTATATGTGACATCACTGATCATTTACCTGTGTTTACTTTGTTTGACTGTGATGTAAAGAATACTAAAAAGGACATGAAAGTTATCCATAAACGCATAAGAACTGAAGAAACTATCAACGCACTTAATAATAGTCTACTGCTCCAGGATTGGAGTACAGTCTATAGAGAATCTGATGTGGACAGTGCGTATGGTCAAAGTGTTCATTAAGTTAAAAACTAAAGAAGCAGAACAAAGATATAAGATCTATAGAAATAAACTAACGCAGAGGTCTTCAACAGGGGGTCCGTGACCCCTAGGGGGTCCGCGGAGGTACTGCAGGGGGGTCGCGAAAGTTTTGGTTGACTTTTTTTTTATATTCCCCCCGCAATTTTTTCCACAAATTGAAATGTCTTTAAATACACATTAACATGAATCCAACACACTGTAGTGAACAGATAAATGGAGGCAGAAGATGTCTTTCAGTCAGTAATGCACACATTCAGCGACACACAGGAGCTCTTTCAAGCTGGGCACCGGTTCATTCACAACATGTCCCATCAACGAGGAATCAGAATCAGAAATACTTTAATAATCCCAGGGGGAAATTACTTTCGTTACATTACTCCATATGTAATAGACATACATATATTAAGAATATATATATATATATATATATATTAGTGCTGCATTCGCATTAATGTCATAGTTAACTCGCAATTAATTGCAAATAATCGCACATTTTTATCAATTCTAAATGTCCCTTGATTTCTTTTTGTCCCATTATTTTTTTCTCATTTTAATGCTCTTATCAAAATGGAAAAGTGGATCGACTTGCTTTGTGCAAGTTGTCGCCTGGCTCTGACGAGGGGGCGGAGAATTTGCATCAGCTGTGTGCTTCCAGCCATCAAGTGGTATTTCAGACTGGACGTGCTGCGATGATAGCTCAGTTCACAACGACAAAACACACAGATCACTTTGGTCTTGTCAATGGAACCATTTGGCAACTTTTTAAAAGTAAACTTTCCATTCAGAATATTATTGGCATCCATTTCGGCGTCTCGCGCTCGCCATCCACTCAAAACGTAACGTCTGCTACTCTTAAACAAGTGTGTGCGGCGTGCCTGTTTTGTTTCCGCTCTAGCTAGATCCGGTGTGGTGTTGTAGTGCGCGTGCGTGTGCGTGTGTGTGAGCGAGCCTGGGTTGAGCGTAGGGTGACCAGATGAGATTGGCTGACCTGTTCTGTTGCAACAATAAATGTTGTTTGCTGAACAACACTGCGTCGTCTTTCCAACGCGTCCTGGCGGACGCTACATTATGTTTATGAATGGCAGTGGCATGGCCACCCTACTCACTGTACCTTGCACATGAATATATGAACCTGTGTATTATTTGAATATCTTAGTATTGAATGCACAATAACAAGGTACATTTATACATGGCACTATAGGACCAGTTTAATATAAAACACCATTTTACACAATATATATACGTATATATACATATACACACACACACACACACACACACACAAATATACATTCAATTAAACCCAGTGATGTATATTGAATTAACATTGAATGTACATATGTATGTGGAAGTACGGATGTATGTATGTATGCATGCATGCATGCATGCATGCATTTGACGTTAAACCGACATGAGACACATTAGGTTGAAATTCTTTCTCCCCTATATCCGAAGGCCTAGTGTGTGCATGTACCTACCTCTAAAAGGCAGTGGTCTAGCCAAGCTGTCCAAGGCGTAGGGGTCCTTGTCAATGGTGTCCAGTTTGAACTGCGTATCTGTCAGCCTGTGCAGAAGCATACACTGAGTTTTTACATGTTAGACATGGTTGGCAAAAGCTGCTCTCAGACATCCATTTTGTCGGGAACAGAAAAGAGGCGAGTCTGAGTTTGGACAAGAATGGGGTTTAGAAACTATTGGCTGTACTGTTAAAGAAATGTGCATGTATAAAGTAAACTAGACAGCAGACAGTAATATACAGGCACAAGCACTAATCTATGATGGCCAGATAATGAAGTGTAAATGGGGAAGGATGCTGGTGAGAGAAGAGGTTCCACACAATCTTTGCTCACAATTCATTCTACTTTGGCTAGTATGGATGATGACATTCGTATCAAAAAGTTGTAACAGAGAGGCTAAAGAGAAAAAGGCATTGGCCTAAAATAATACATTAAATGAATTAAAGGTCTCCTTCACCGGTAGACCGTTTTTACTTGCTCCTTTTGGAATATGATAGGTCACTCCTAGTTGCATATGGATGCTGCACGTGGAAAACGTTATTCTACCCCCATTGCATGCATTAGCCAATGTAAGAACATAGATGGACGAGGAAGTCAGAAACGAGGAAGTGAGAAAAAGCCAACAGTCTGACGTATGAATGTGTATGAATATTCATGACCTCGCCTACCTTGGCGTGAGACCGCCCTCAGGAAAACAGTAAGTCTAAATGCTGCATCTCTCGGTTTCATTAAAAAAAAGTATTACGTCGCTATCATTTTCTGTTCCGGAGATAGAAGCGAAAGAGTCCAGCAATACCCCGACTTCTTAAACAACATGTAACACACGTTAACCTGTAGGCTGCCTTAAACCTGGGTTTGCTCAGTGAGCACAACCGTATAATAAACGTTTAACGTGTAGCCTATAGTGTGGCCGTAATTAATTCAATATGTACGACTTTATTCTCGTAATTAATTCAATATTTACGACTTTATTCTCGTAATTTAATGAAAAAAAAATTCTTAATGTGGCCCTAATACTCCGTCGTAATATATTAATGAGATGTCCCGTAGCGCCCCGCAAGAAGAAAATCATTCATTCAAGTACTGTTCATGTACTGTTTTCTCGATCGCTCTGCCCTGTCAAATGATATGGAGGGGTTTGTTTACTAGTTCTGCCATCGGAGAACGCTTCACAGGGCATTCATTATTACAAATGCAAAATTAACGAAAAAACGACCGAATGAGACCTTTAAGACAAACTGAGGAATCAGTTAAGATAGGACAAAAATAAAAACAGGCATATTGACAACTGATAAAAGATGGTGACATACTTCTGTCTGAGCAGAGCGTTCTCTCTCCTGATGTCTGCTAGATCTCGCTCTGCCGAGCGGGCTGCCAGCTGCCAGAGACAAAGACACAAGTATCAAGTTTCAAATGACAGCAGCTGAGAATTTCACTCCATGAATGTTGGAACAAGCAGCTACTGGTAAATGTTTCTACACTCAAACAGAGAATTGGAAATCGACAAAAGTGAAAGCAGTGGATAGAGAAGGAGAGGTATTGACCCAGTTATTGTGGGCCTTCTTCTCATGAGCCGATATCTGAGTCTGGTACGACTGCTTGGTCTTCTCCAGCTCTTCCTCCATGTTCTCAGCCTGCTGTCTGGGAGCAACACAGTACTGGACGTTAAATTCAGATCCAAACACCTGCCTTCATCACTGTGAATGTGTGGTTGTGTGTATCTGCCTCAGAATGTTAAATGTAGGGACGATTAGCAAGAAGCACAAGTATTAATTTTATGATGTGAAGTAAAACAAAGAAACACATGCATATTAGTATTTCTGAGGCTAAAATCCTCAAAGTTGTGGTATGTTTTACTTGATAAATTACTAAAACAATTCATCATATTATAATCTATTATACCATTAACAAAACATTTTTTTTACCTGTAGTTGTCTAGTTCCTCCATGGCCAAAGATATGTTTTTATCTGCTTTGTTCAGCTTCTCCTCCTTCTGCAAGCGCTCCTTCTCCTCTACCGTTAATAGTCTGAAGACACACATACACATGAAATTGGCACTAGTGGACCCCTCCCCTCTTTATGCATGTACAGTAGCCGTACATGCACAAACTCATGGAGTCTATCTGTGTGTGTGTGTGTGTGTGTGTGTGTGTGTGTGTGTGTGTGTGTGTGTGTGTGTGTGTACCTGTGCAGCTTCAACTCGTTCTCCTGGTACATCTCTGTCATGATCAGGAGTTTCTGCTGCAGCCGTTGGACCTGAACCAGTGTGTTGAGAAAATTAGTCAAATGCACAAGTCAACAAGGCACAGTGGAGGTACAGCCTTGGAGGTGAATCACATAGATAACACATTCAAGTTTCTTAGACCTATGAGTGAACACCAGCAGATACAGATAAGTATCTTGCTGGTACAACCAAGTTGTACCAGTCAAGTTAGTCAATAAGAAGGTAACCAAGGTTAGTAAGTCAAAAGGTCAATTTAAGCTTTTGAAGGTCAAGCACACCTGCTCTGTGTAATGCTCTGCCTGTGTCTGCAATGAAGACCTCTCATTCTCTAGCCCCTTGATGCCTTCTAGAAAGAGACAGACAGTGATAAGGAAACTGAAATTGAAAACACAAAAACTTTCATACAATGAAAAACATTTGTGATTTATCAATGCCGTGCCATCAACCGATGACACAGCAAAGTGATGCAAAACACGTAATTGGTGGCATCTATTGTAAATTAAATCTGATCACACATATTACATAGGAAAGTTGCACAAAAGTATTTAAAAACTCTTTCCCACTACCCCAAAGGGAGCCACAGTGTGTTAAATAGGTGGACTGCCCCTTTAGGCATCAACATTGGCCCTTGTGAAACATTTCTATGGGAGTCTGACTCACGTTTAAGTTCTTCTTTAGCTTGGATCTCATCGTTCAACTTGGCAAACATTCGATCCTTATCTTCGTCCATGGATTTGAGGTCTGCATTCAGCTACACACACACAAAAAAAACCCTAAACTATAGAGGTCCTACAGATCCAAATATGTCTGTGTAGTTAGCAATTGAATCCAGTGCAAATTGATACCTTTGCAGCATAAATGAGCTTCTGAACTTTCTGAAGGTGGCGCTCATTCTCGTCCCCATTCGACGCGTCTCTCTCTCCTTCCTCTTCATGCTCCAGGTCAGATTCCCATGCTTTCATGCCCAGCAGACGGTCTGTCAGGTACTGAGGTGGTTGTAGTTAGTATGAAGCACATAGGTGCTTAGTTTCAACTTGATCCATATGGATTGTAAGATGTAGGTCTATTTAATTTGATATTTCAATTTGTGGCCATCGACTACACCAATCATATTACTTTTTTTCTTGCAGGAATAAATTGATACATGTGGCTTCTACACCCTTTAAAAAAATATTCTTTCTTGACCAAGTTGCCCTTGGAAAAAAGATTTTAATCTCACCTGGTGGTTGCAAAGCAAGCCACACTATTGTTATTCTGTATCAATGACCACACCGCCGAAAATGTCTGAAACATGGTATCTGGGCCTTATTTGACATGCCTTTTTGCCTCAAGGACCCATAACGTCCAACATGATATATTTTCCTCTACCTTGTTTAGAGTTTTGTAAAACCTTGAAAATGTAACCATAAATCCAAATGACACCAATTGTGGTACACATGCTGCCTTCCTGTGCCCGACCAAAACATATATTTAGTTTTTTTCCAGGTAAGCAGGTCTCCAAAAAGTTTAGTACCACTTAGACCACAGGGGGCACTATAACTCGTGGTCAAAGTTTAAAGATCAGCCCCCGCCATGTTTGAGATTGACATTTCGAGTTTTTCTTATTTTATTATATATATTTTTTGCTGCAGCTTGGAACTGGAACTGTGACAAGCAGGGCTCTACAGTGCGACAGTTTTACTCGCTTATGAGAGTACAATTCTTTTGCGCGAACTAGGGGTTCAAAGTGTACAAAGGGGTTCAAAGTAAACAAGTACCCGTCAAGCAAACCATAAATGATTACAAAAATATTTTAATCGAAAATCATTTTGTAGTCATTTTTCCCACATCTTACAAATACATTTAAATTATGTTGATATGTATTTTGTTAAAGTTTTGAAGTGTGGTTGTAGTTTTCCTTTGGAGTTTGCGGACGCCGAAGACAAAACCCTCAGTATCAACCCTAGCACCAAAGTTACTTAGGAGACCGCTGTTGCAACTAGATGTCAAGCTAGGAATTACTTGCCGCCATTTGAGGAGCATTTCCATCCAATTTCAATTTTCCTGCCAGACACTTTGGGGAAAAAACTTTCAGCATGCATTCACACCAATTTGGTTTTGTAAATGGAAGGGGCTACATTACGTGGTGGAGAGTTATCAGGTTGTACGTTTTGCTTGCGTGAAAAACTGATTGGTGAAGACAGCTTTAGGGCAGACAACCCTTCGTTGAGGGCAGCTTTGCAAACTGCCGTGAAGCAATTGAAAAATTTAAAGAGCACGAGAGACCTAAGTTGAACACCAACACAATATAAAGGCATGCTGCTTTGGGTAATGTACCTATAAATGCCTTCTTGTCTGACGCTGCTGCCAAACAGCAGGGAACCGCACGACACATTTTGGAAGTACTCTTCAGATACAGATTCCTGGGCAGCAAGAGAATCCCCTTCAGGGGTGACACTACACGTGAAGGAATACTTTATGAACTGCTGGAGCGCACCTATGATCTTCCTAGATAACGGGAATGGATGAGTAGAAGACACAATTAGATGTCTCATACTATAGACGGGTTTCCCGTTTACGAACATGGTTGGATGCGCGCGCAGCCAGGGGGCAATAAACCGTTTTGTTCCCGTAAGCTACTGTGGTCACATTAGCGACATCATCGTAATCAATGTATAAACAGCATTGTATTGCGTTTTCCTTGTAAAGCCTGATAATTGAATGAAAAAACACTATTTCCAGAGGTGAATGTGTTGGTTCGCATATTAATGTAACATAGCCAATGTTTGTATGTAGTGTCATGCTAATATCACCGTCATGAAGACTATAATTTGACTGCATCAATAAATGACAGAATTCGCCTTCTTGTAAAGCTAAGAAATGTTAGAAGGCTAGCTTTAGTTAACTGAGTCATCAAAAACGATATACAATTCATGAACTTGGCTTTCATGGTTTAGTTGTTAATTGTTGAACCTGTCCATGTCACTTGTTGACAATATCAACGATAATCATTTTAAACAGTCAATGAGATGTTTGGCAGTTTGACAGTTATCATTTTGTCTCAACACAGCTTTCTCGATAAGTAAGGTACGTCTTATGTTGGACATTTGCGAGACATTCAAAAAGTAATTCTTTAAAACTTAACAAAAACCAAGTCTCACATAAAACCTCATCTAGAGTATTTGTTTCCACCACAGAATCATGTCACAGTTAATGTTTTGTGCATATTAGGCTTATAGATTTTCCAATATTTTTTGAAAAATAAGATAAGGACATAGATCATAAGATATGGACATCAAACCTCCTCTAGTTAAAGATTGGAAAATCTATGAATGCACTAAAATAACCCTAATTGGGGGGGATGGGCAAGTGATTTGGCAGGTGAGGTCACTTACATCGGACGCCTCCTACACCAATTACAGAAACCAAATAGTTCTCACTAATGGGGAACGGAAAGGGGAAATATTATTCCTGAAAATGAATAGATATTGGATAGCCTATGTCCAAATCGCCAACTATTGTATGGCCCGATATAGGATTATTATAGCCTACACGTGTCTGATAGAAAAGCCTAGTGTATCTACTAAAGACAATTTACGTGCATACAAATCATTCGCCCTTTCTGTTTTTAGGGGAGTGAACCCCACGGTATGTTAAACATTTTGTATCCCTGTCTTTTGCAAATGGCGCAGTTCAACAAATCCTTGCCATCTTGACGGTTGTCTATATGTATTCCACGCTTTCTGCCCCCTGGTTGCGCACGCATATCTGCTGTGATCGTTGCCCAGAAACCCGTCTATACAAAATTAAATTACAACAGTTTGCCCATGCTATCCAGAGAGATATTGTAGCCTGTTCATCGGAATGCAGATTTTATTGATTTTATGGAACTGCTGATGGTACAACTGACATGCGCACGACAGAGCAGTTCTCATGCAATTTGCAATTTGTTGACAGCAGCCTTGAGCTTCATTGTTAATTTTTGGGTTTTATAATGCCCATGACAGCTTTTCAGTATTTTATACTGCTTTTATACAGCTTTTATTAAGTATAGCATGTCAACCTCGAAATATACCAGTGTCTCCTGCTATCTCCACAAGATTAGCTCTACTCAACATCAGATCACTAGTCAACAAATCACTGTTAGTTAATGACGTCATTATGACCTATGACCTAGATTTTTTACTTCTTAGTGAGACATGGCTGACTGAATGTAGCTGTTGTGCTATTCTCAATGAGGCAGCACCAACAAATTTCAGTTTTATGAACAAGTGTCGAACTGGTAAGAAAGGCGGAGGAGTTGCTGCCATCTTTAAATCTGTATTTCAGTGCAAGGAAATTACGTTAGGTGATTTTAGCTCTTTTGAATATCTCTGTTTTTTTCTAAAAGGTGATCCAAAAGTCCTTTTTTTTAATCATTTATAGACCTCCAAGATACTCAGGAAAATTCATTGATGAGTTTGCTGAACTGCTGTCAGTTATCTGCACTGACTATAACTTTTTTATCATAACAGGGGATTTTAACATTCACGTAGACAATAACATGGACACTAATGCCAAAGAACTCTCTGCTCTACTTGACACTTTTGGCCTCTTGCAACATGTGAAAGGGCCCACACACACTCGAGGCCACACTCTGGATCTGGTTATCTCTAAAGGTGTTAACATTTCTTCTGTGGATGTTAAGGACTTGGCTCTTTCTGATCATTTCTGTGTGTTCTTTGATTTACAGATCATTCCAAATGTTCAGTTAACCTCTGTGTCTGTTAAGAGAAGGTACATAAATGAGAATACCAGTGCAAAGTTTATGGAGGCTATAGCTATGTCACCAACTGTGAGTGCAGAGTCAGTTGATGAACTCCTAGATCAATTTAACTGGAAAATCTCAAATGTCATGGATGCTGTTGCACCTATTAAAACTAAGACGACCTTGATCAGAAAGAAAACACCATGGAGGAACACTATGATGGTAAAGGCTTTAAAAACAGAATGCAGGAAAGCAGAGTGTAAGTGGAGAAAAACTAAACTTCAAATTCACCATGACCTCTACAAAATAAGTCTTTGTAATTTTAACTATGAGTTAGTAAAGGCTAGACAGCGACACTTTTCTGAAATTATTAATAAGAACATCAACAACACCCGCACCCTATTTGCTATGGTTGATAAGCTGACAAACCCCCCTAAACAGATAGCTCCAGAACTCCTTTCCACAGTAAAATGCAATGAATTTGCTTGCTTTTTCAGTGAAAAAATCCAGTCCATAAGGTTAAATATTAGCACAAATCAACAAAACAATAAAATAACGCAATCTCTAAGACCTCCCAGGAATAACTCAACTGCGATGTCAGAATTTAATACAGTTGACCAAAAAACCATAGAGGAAACAGTTCAGCATCTAAAACCATCGACATGCTGCCTTGACAAAATGCCATCAGACTTTTTTAAAACTATTGTGAACTCTGTCCAAATAGATTTGCGACAAATACTAAATAGCTCACTCCAATCGGGCACGTTTCCTAAATCCCTAAAAGTAGCTGCTATTAAGCCACTCTTAAAAAAGAGATCGCTGGATGCTTCCATGTTAACCAACTACAGACCTATCTCAAATCTTCCTTTTATAGCCAAGATCGTTGAGAAAGTGGTTTTTAATCAACTTCTTGATTAACAAATTCTTGCATTCCAGTGGCCTTTTCGACAAATTTCAATCAGGCTTCCGACCTCACCACAGCACAGAAACAGCTCTTATTAGAGTGTTAAATGATATTAGGTTAAACACTGACTCAGGCAAGGTGTCAGTTCTGGTCCTGTTGGATCTCAGTGCTGCATTTGACACTGTGGATCACAGTATACTGTTGAACAGGTTGGAAAATTGGGCAGGACTCAGCGGAACAGTCCTAGAATGGTTCAGGTCCTACTTGAAGGAGCGGAGTTATTTTGTGACCATTGGAAGTTATGAATCCAATCGAATGGCTATGACATGTGGAGTTCCTCAGGGGTCAGTTCTTGGACCCCTTCTGTTCAGTCTATATATGCTGCCTTTGGGTCAAGTTCTGCAGAACTCTAAATTAGACTATCACAGTTATGCAGATGACATGCAGATATACATAGCACTGTCCTCAGATGACTACAGCCCAATACAGTCATTGTGTCACTGTTTAGAGCAAGTAACAAATTGGATGAACCAAAATTTCCTTCAATTAAATCAGGACAAAACTGAGGTAATTGTTTTTGGCAATAAAGAGAAGAGGACTGCCGTCAGTAAACATCTCGAGTCACTCTCTCTAAAAACTAGGGACCAAGTCAGAAACCTTGGCGTGCTGATAGACTCAGATTTGACCTTCAGCAGTCATATCAAATCCATCACCAAAACAGCCTTCTATCATCTTAAGAACATATCCAGAGTGAAGGGTTTTATGTCTCAAACAGACCAGGAGAAGTTGATTCATGCTTTTATCTCCAGTAGACTTGACTACTGTAACGGTCTTCTGACTGGACTCCCACAAAAAAGCATTAAACAGCTGCAGCTCATTCAGAATGCTGCAGCTCGAGTTTTAACCAGAACAAAGAGATCAGAGCACATTACTCCAGTTCTAAAGTCTTTACACTGGCTCCCAGTCAGCTATAGAATAGACTTTAAAGTTCTGCTACTGGTCTACAAATCACTGAATGGTTTAGGTCCAGAATACATGAATGACATCTTAGTAGAATACAAACCCAGTAGGGCTCTGAGATCTACTGACTTAGGTCAGATAGTGAAACCCAGAGTTCAAACTAAACATGGTGAAGCAGCTTTTAGCTGTTATGCTGCACAAAACTGGAACAAACTACCTGCTGAACTGAAATCAGCCCCAACTGTGAGCATTTTTAAATCCAAGTTAAAAACACTTCTCTTCTCCTGTGCTTATGATTGCTTGTTCTAAGCACTTTAAATTGTAAATTTAATTGCACTGTCCTTTTAAATCATGATTTTATGCTGCTCTTATAGTACTTTATTTCTTTCTATTCTTTTATTCTTGTATTTTTTTATTGCTTTTTATTACTATTATTATTATTCTAATTTGTATTTCAATTCTTATTGCTCTATGTAAAGCGCATTGAGTTGCCATTGTGTATGAAATGCGCTATATAAATAAAGCTGCCTTGCCTTGCCTTGCCTTCACATGGATGTTTTTTAAGGCCGAACATCCCTATTGAAGGCGTTGCAGGATATTGCTTTAATGGAGCCAGCAACATGTCCAAGTGTTTTGCCAGAATCAGGCTCTGCTTAAACGGGCTATAGACGATATCTTGAACATTAATATAGCAGCAAACAACTATTGGCTATGTAGAAATATAGTGGAGTAATGGCGTCCTGACCAGAGAATGAAGGCACACTTCCTCTGTGTGTTATGTAATCTGAGCTTCTATTTTCATTGTTTTGGTGTCCAGTCCGGCTCATGACAACGCACGCGCTGTGCATGAGATGAGTTAAGAAGGTAAAGAACACTCCCAATTGTTGTGGTTTGAGATGCTGGTGCTCTAGTGCGACATCTTGTGGCTAAATATATTGTCTATAGCCCCTTTAAAGAAGTAAGCCCTCAGTCACTGTATGTACATTGCAGCATCTAATGTTGTTTTTGGCGGCCTGTTTTAATTTTAGTTTTAGTCTAGTCTTTGTGTCAAACTGTCATTTTAGTCTATTAGTTTTAGTCATGTTTATACACTTTTAGTCTAGTCAAGTTTCAGTCGTCTTATTTTAGTCAGAATTATCCATGACTATTTTCGTCTAGTTTTAGTCGACGAAAACTGATGACATTTTAGTCTAGTTTTAGTCAATGAAAATTGTATATTAGTCTCTTTTTAGTAATGCAATTCTATTTAACCCAGTTAATATAGTACTAAGTACCTAGTATAGTATAGACAAAACCAAAATGTTATTTAAGTCACCCAATTTCACACGTCAAACAAGGTTATCTTATTATTATTATATTATTGTTACCTTATAGACTCAAGAAAACATTCAATTCCAGACACGGAAGACGCACTGATTTGAATTTAGAACATATTTGTTTTACCCACCAAACATGTAAGAAGTACACACACATGGCTAACCTGCCAGGTTTTGTTTGAGGCTTTACACACCGGGGGCGTGACTAATAAACGACACGAAAATGCAAAATACTCACCTGCGAATATTTCGCATCAAATCTATTCATACCGGCAGCGATGCGGATCTGCGACAGTTGCAACAATTGTTCAATAAAAGGTTCGGAAAGATTTGCGCCAGCTCATCCTTCAGAAAAAATGATGGATTCAACATCATCCAGTGATGATGATCTTGTCCTAGCCCTCCTCACTCGACAAAAGAAGAGATTTTGGGTACATCCCATTTTAAAAACGTAGAGAAAGAGAAGGAGAATTCCGCCAATAATAATATAATAATACTAATATAATAATTAGGGCTGTCAATCGATTAAAATATTTAACTCGATTAATTGCATGATTGATCATAGTTAATCATGATTAATCACGATTAACTATGATCTATGAGGTAATACTCTTTTCAACATGAGAATAGACAAATGCTTGCTTTATGCAAAAAAAGCATGTTTATTTATTGTTACAATGAGAAATACTCTCAGTTCAAGTAACTAATGTGCAAACTGCATAGTAATGTTTACTAACACAGTAGTGTGTTGAACTTCGCATTTGATCTATTCATCCTCATTTTTGTTTAAGCAGCCATTTAACACAAAAGAATGCCCCTCAATGCATTGCATTGCAATTTGCATCAAATTCAAAACAAACAGGGTGATGCACAAAATAACTTAAAGAAAATAATAATTTAAAATAAATAAAGTGTTTGCGGCTTGTAGAGTTGTCCAGCTGTTTCCCTTTTAAATTATCCAGCGTGGTTTGCTTCATGCGAGGGGGCGCCGGGCAGGGGTGGACTGGCCATCGGGCATACTGGGCAATTGCCCGGTATGCCCGATGCACATCTTTGGGCCGGCCCAGGACTGTCATAAAAAAAAAAGAAAGTAATTTGTCCTAACCGGAGGCGGTGTGTTACGATCGCCCCCCCCCCCCCCCCCGTCGGTCGTCGGACCGGGGTGTATGACGATCGCGCGTGCGCACCCCCCCCCCCCCCCCATTTTTTATCCATTACTGCTCACAGGGTTGTAGTTCAGCCCGTTCTCATCCCAACTTGTAATATACCGACGATTTGTCTCGCCCCTAGACGTCTGATACTGACGCAAAAGGTACCGTCCCGCGTCTGTGTGAAACGATCTGGGTTCTCATAAACCCGTTCGCGGTGGTAAGAGACGAGCAGAGTCTACAGCGTCCATTCACTCCAATAATAACCCGGTCACGGTGATAGATTACGCTGACCCTAACCCTAACCCTAACCATAACCCTAACCCTAACCCTAACCCTTTTTGGAGTGAATTGTTTCACAGTAGACTGCGGATGCTGTAGACTCTGCTCTGCGAGCGGACGCTGTAGACTCTGCTCGTCTCTTACCAATGCGAACGGGTTTATGAGAACCCAGATCGTTTCACACAGACGCGGGAGGGTACCTTTTGCGTCAGTATCAGACGTCTAGGGCGTGACAAATCGTCGGTATATTACGAGTTGGGATGAGAACGTGTTGTGTAGTTTGTTTGCGGCATCGACCTCGTGTGCATTGCTTCCTGATTTCCCGAACTATGGAGTGGCCCGAGGTTCAAATGCCACAGCGTTAATCGCGCGTTAAAAAAATTAGTGCCGTTAAAAACATGTTGCGTTAACTCGTTAATAACGCGTTAACTTTGACAGCCTTAGTTATAACATTTTGTCTCGTCTCGTTTTGGTCAACGAAAATGAGATATTTTAGCAGTTTTCATTTTGCAAACCACATTTTGTCCCGTTTTTATTCGTCAACAATATTGCATTATAAATTTGATTATAGTTTTCGTCACATGACCACCATTTTCATTGCGTCTCGTCTCGTTTTCGTCACGTGATAAAGGTTCGTTGACGACGATATTTAGTCATAATTTTCGTTGACGAAAGCAACACTAGCAGCATCATCTCCCTGGACTTGATTCTCCAAGAAGTCAGTCTTGTTTTAATAGAAATGTAATACATTCATTTAATAGATGTTAAATTATTTGTAAAAAATCGAATTGTTTGCGCGACTATCGTCTTGACTTACAAAGTGTTTTTTTTAAGTTAGAAAGATATTGGATATTCAACAGATATTCACTCCCTGAAAACTAATTACTTAGTTAATTAATTACTTAGTAATTAATTAGCGATCTGACGCATGGAACTAAAGACGCGATCACCATATGAGTGTGTCTAGCGGTGTGTACCTGCCAAGGAGACAGCAGGTACGCCTGCATTTTTCGTTGAAATGCCCATCCTTAGTTTGATTATGCAAAATCGAGCACCCAGTTAAAGTCCATGCGGACCCGGAGGAAGGTTTGAGTTCAGGCTAGACTACAGCAGGTCAATTGAGTTCAATTCAGTACATTTCTTGTAACCGTTTGTTCATATTTTCAGGGGTTAAAGTTTTCCGTCGCTATGACGGAAATCCGTCAACTCGGTTCTCGTAAGGTCCCGTGGTCCCACCAGAAAGGCAGAGTGAGAACCGCATATAAAGAAAAAATAAGCATTTCGAGAGCCTCTAAAAATTCCTACAGTAGTACAGACCATGAATGCAACACTCCACGTATCCTAGCAACATTCAACCCATAAGTCCGTGCGTTTTTGTTGACAGAAGTGGTAGCTCTAGTAGTCGCCGGTAGTAGAAAACTACATGTCTTTCTCAAAGCAGAAACGTACAAATGAAAACCGTCGGTTTAACCCCGCCTGGACAGATAAATATTTATTTATGTTACCGCCAAGTTTAAATGCCAAACCGATGTGTTTAATTTGTAATGAGTGTCGCGGTTCTGAAAGATTACAGCGTGCGGAGGCACCACGTTGAGAAACACCCAACTTTCCGCACAAACTTTCCAGACGGATCTCAGGAGAGGGACCCGTGCAAACGCACAGTTTGGTGCATCGTACAGTACGGAGCTGTACTACAATGGTACGTTCATGCACAGCCCAAGAGAGAGCTACAGAAAACAACAAACGTTACTACTAATGTGCACTAGTTTGTTTTTATGCACTTTGAGATGCTCCTCGATCAGGTATGACTAAAATGTTTATTTTTTTTATTTCAAAAGTAGAAAGAAGTGTTGCTACTAGGGATGGGCATAATTAATCGATGGATCGATCATTGATCGTTAAGAAATGTGTCGATCAATTTATATTGTTATCGATCAAAAGGACGTTGTGTTGCATACTGTGAGTCTTGAAGCGGTGCCCGGTGATCGCGGCTTTAGTTCCGTCTGATCGCTGTAATTCGGAGCGTGAATATCGGTTGAATATCTAATATCTTTCTAACTTTAAAAAACACTTTAGTATTTCTTAAGACGATAGTCGCACATCCCTAGTAACTACGCCGAGCAGGTGAACCCTCCCGGACTCCGCTATTAACATGAACCGCTCCGCCGGAGGAGCCGCACATTCACACGCACCAGACACCAAAATACCAACCTTCATGTTTTCCATTTGCTTGCTTTTAAATAAAGTTATGTGCAGTTATACGGTTAAATACGATTATTGATTAATGACCGATCGCGTACTGCGGCCAAGACAGCCGTCTCTCGGTTTCGCCGCTCCAACATTTTCAATATTTCCATAAGTGTGACATTTTAGCAAAAAGTTCAGCCTCATATATGTTTTCTGACTAAGGTATTGCTTTTAGATAGTTCATGCAATTGTTTCTAAATGTGTGGCTCATCTTTTTGTTGCGAGCCTTTTCCGAGCGCCGGTGTAGGTACCAGATCGGCTGCATATTGTTTAGGCATATGTCGGCCTTTTTCCCCTTTTTTTCAAAACAGTTATACAGTTTAATGCCCACTTTTACTGCCTTGTTTGATTATTTTTTGGCCGATATATATATATATATATATATATATATATATATATATATAAATAAAATACTGGTTTCATGCCCTGGCTTTGAACTAGAAGGGATAATGGACCACGTGGTGTTTAAATATCGAGGCGGTAACACTTTACAATAAGGTACGCAAAACATGGGTAGTTACTGAGGAACGAATGAGTAACGACTGATGAACGACCAGGGCCCTAACTGGGGCCCTAACGGGGCCCTAACGGGGCCCTAAGTGACAGTTACTCAGTAACTACTGAGGAATTACTGGTAAGCAGACTAGGAGACTACTGTATTCGTTACTGAGTAACGAATGATGAACAACCAGGGCCCTAACCGGGGCCCTAAGTGACAGTTACTCAGTAACGAATACAGTAGTCCCCTAGTCTGTTTACCAGTAATTCCTCAGTAGTTATTGTGTAACTGTCACTTAGGGCCCTGTTAGGGCCCCAGTTAGGGCCCCAGTTAGGGCCCTGGTTGTTCATCATTCGTTACTCATTCGTTCCTCAGTAACTACCCGCGTTTTGCATACCTTATTGTAAAGTGTTACCATCGAGGCAGTATGACCCAAAGTGATACCTAAATACATTTTCAGTCAGATGATTTTTTTTTGCTTTAACCCCTGTATTTTAGTTAATTGTAATTGTCTAACTTTGTACAATTGCATTGTTCATATTTGCCTGTTCAGGCACAATAGCTGCAGTATTTTAGTGTCCTCCACTGTAAAAAACAATCATTCATCTGCTTAGTGTGGTGTTGACATGAAAAGTGACCACACAGTCGGTGTCTCTGGTCCATCTTTTCTCTCTATGCTCTTATAAATGCATAATCTATAAGCTTGTTCTGTATTTTTATGCTTAAAAAATGAAAATGAATGAATGAAAATGAAATACTATTAAATATAAAAGAATGTAAAATAAAATGACGTGTAATAGATGACAGAAATTTTACGACCCTGTCATTCAAAATGACAGACAACAACAAAGTCTACAGCCCAACTTCCACTGGATCCGTCGCGAGTACTTTCTGGTGGAAGCTGAGGACAGAGGACAGAACGCTCCCGCGTTGGAGCCGGAACACTCCCGCGACGGATCCAGTGGAAGTTAGGTGTAACGCAATCCCTGGCTTAAACCTAACAATGGAAAATAAAAACATTTGTATGTTTCTTGTGTGGAACTTCTTAAATATGCCTATAAATCAATGTATGCGTATTGGGTATGGCTTAAGTATTTATTTATGCATGAAATGTCATGGTGGATGAATGGGTCACACACAGGACTTTCCCCCAGAAGACTGGGGGTCATATCCCGTATTACTTTTCAGTTTTTTTTTTATTTTCAGTTGTCAATCTCAGTTTGGTTAGGTTTAGGCAACACAAATACTTGGTTAGGTTTAGGCAACAACTTCTTGGTTAGGTTTAGGCACAAAGCCCTTTCTGGCAGAATGTAGGCAATCTTCTCCTGTGTGCTCGGCATACACACGCTTTACCGTAAAAAGTGATGTAGATGCGCAATCAATTTTTATGTGTAGATGGCTTGACTGCACCTCTCCAAAGTGTAGCTGCCGTGACCGCATTGTAAGTGCCAAGTTGAGGTGCTCCACCCCACCACTAAAGAAGAAACCTCAGTAGAGGTAAAATTTGTCTCAAAAATCAAAAGAGAAAAAGAGATCATCTCAAAACTACTTCAATTATTGCATTGCATGCATGTCACTTGATACACAAATGCAGATTCAACAGTTCACAAGATTTTTTTTTTACTGTTTTATGAGGCGTTGTATTTTGCAGGGATTTAGCCATTTTAATGGCAGTGCTCGCCTCCCCACGTGCAAATGTTTCACCAAAACAAGTTCCCCCTGACACTATTTTGCAAGGGCACCATTGCTGCATCCTGGGCTTAGCGCCGCCCAAGATGATTGTGAGTGGTTAAAGAAATACAAATCAAGACGGAGCGTTATTTTCCCCTATACCAGAATGCTAATGAGTTCAGCCAGACCTTTCTCCAGCGCTGGCACAGGGCTAAAACGAAGTTTGGAGATAGGTCTGGCTATGCGAGACTAGCTTCTAAGTGGCCCAGGGACTTGAAATGTAGCATTTTAGCATGCTTACGGAAAATTGCGCATACGAGTTGGCTCATGCAACCACATGCATTTTCTTCAGAAAATGCACATTTCGACATGACTAGTTTTTGTTTGTTGTGTTGCAGCTGAGGATTAATATGCCTTGGTATACATCGAAATAAAACAAAGCCCATGGTTCCATGAATAACATGAACTGCAAATTGAGTCCAGACATAGTAATCGAGAAATACACTTTGGCGACCTAATGAGGAGCTAAGGAGCTATTTTGTTGTTACCTTTTTCACCAAGTGCAAGATTTCTTTTTTTAATCACATAGGACAAATTGTCACACATCCATCAACAATAACTGACTCAAAGTGTGCCCTGCCTACCTCCATCCAAAGGTTAGATTGTTGATAGAGTAGGGGGGGGGGTACCTTGATGCGATGGTCCTTGGTGTCTACATCCTGCTGCATCATACTGTGGGCGGCCTCACACCTCCTCATCTCCTCCTCCAGCTCACTCACACGTTCCACCCAGCCCTCCATCTGCTCACTCAGCTACACAAGGTGGAGAGCAAAAAGGGCGATCTAATCTCAGCAGTTAATGGTTGATTTTTCACCAACTAGGACATCTTTTACCCGTGGGTGTCCTACCTGTGTGTTGCTCTCTTGTAGCAGTATGTTCTCCTCTTTGGCTGACTCCAGGTTTCTCTGGAGCCTCTCACTGTTCATGTTATAGATCTTGAGTGTTGTCACGGCCTGCAAGCAGAAGGAGAGGAGGTTGGACCAGCCACAAGAGGAGACTGTGTTTGAGGGGGAGGGGTAGCAGAGAAAGAATAGGAGGAGGAGGTGAAGTGCCTACCTCTTCTTCTTGGGACTGGAGTTCCTTGGATTCTTCTTCACTGGTTTTAATGCTTTCCTCCAGCTCGACTATCTGGATTAATGGTAGCATAAAAACACAAGCAATGAACACTAATTTACTCAACACTATTAATTCATTGGACCAATAATTACAATAGTTACAACATGGTGAAATGTTAGGAATGTCCCGATACGATCTCAAAGATTGGTAGCAGGCCCGTTCAAGGCATTTTTTAACTGAAACGTCAGCTGTCACACAGGTGTTGTAAACAGTAAGCACAATTTGTGGCAGGACGCAGCTAAGCACAATTTGTGGCAGGACACAGTTAAATGTAGAAAAATGTCTGCAGTGTGGAAATATTTTAAATTGGAAAACGAAAGCAGTTCAACAGCAACTTGTAACATCTGCAATACTAGCATTTCGTGGGGCGGTAGTAACAGAGCTACGTTCAATACTACCAATTTGATACGGCACTTAAAAAATAAACACGCAACATAATACAGTGAGTTTACTCAGGCAAAGGCTGCACCGAAGCAACCTGGAGGATACTTTCATAACTTGTGACATGGCCAAAAAGATTACAGAGGGTACATTTAATTGCTTTGGATGAGCCCATCACTGTGGTAGAGAATAATGTTTTTCGCGGTCTTTTAGAGCTTTTGGAGCCATGGTACACACTACTCTCTCAACACCATATCAGACACTGCGCTACCCGAACTTTACAACAAGGTTCGTGACCACCTATGAGGTCTTTTATCAGATGTGACTGCTATTGGCTTCACCACAGACATTTGGAGTTCTGATGTTTGCCTGTGGCACACTGGACACTGGACTGACTCCACTTGTGATTTTAAGCATGCGGTATTACATGCTAAACAATTTCGAGCAATCGTGGAGATGCTGAGCACTTGGGAAATAGACAAGTGATGGGTCCATGTCATTTTGCAGGACAATGCAAGAAATATGAAAATATGAAAAAAGCAATGGATGATATGGGAGTACCAAGCATGGGCTGCATCGCGCACACGCTTCAACTGGTTGTACACGAGGGTCTGCTTATCAGCACAGCATCACAGACACACTGGCTAATGCAAGGAAGATTGTAGGGCATTTTAAGCATTCACCACAGGCCTGATTCAGATTGATATGAAAATGCCAGCCAAGCACCTACAGAAAGATGTGCAAGTTAGATGGAACAGCACTCAATACATGGTGCCTTATGAAGCAAAATCTGCCTCTCAGTGTCTATGCAGCTGACCACAACCTTCCAGCTACACTGACTGTGAACCAGTGGACACTAATGGAGAAGTCAGCCAAGGTCTTTGAAGAACTGACGGGGGTAGTGAGCACTGAGACTACAACTGCAGCTGATGTGATCCCTGCCATAACGGTCCTTAAATGTGTTCTTTCTCGAGAGCACAGCACTTACCTAGGAATCAAGACGGTGAAAAGCACTCTCCTAGAGGCAGTAGATAGACGCTTCAGCCAGGTTGAGACTGAGCTACTCTACTACATTGCCACTTTGGTGGATCCCAGATACAAAGACAGGCAAGTCCAGTATATGTACCTTTTGAATGCCATGATAAAGTACACTCACCGGCCACTTTATTAGGTACACCTTGCTAGTACCGGGTTGGACCCCCTTTTGCCTTCAGAACTGCCTTAATCCTTCGTGGCACAGATTCAACAAGGTACTGGAAACATTCCTCAGAGAGTTTGGTCCATATTGACATGATAGCATCACGCAGTTGCTGCAGATTTGTCGGCTGCACATCCATGATGCGAATCTCCCGTTCCACCACATCCCAAAGGTGCTCTATTGGATTGAGATCTGGTGACTGTGGAGGCCATTTGAGTACAGTGAACTCATTGTCATGTTCAAGAAACCAGTCTGAGATAATTCGCGCTTTATGACATGGCGCGTTATCCTGCTGGAAGTAGCCATCAGAAGATGGGTACACTGTGGTCATAAAGGGATGGACATGGTCAGCAACAATACTCAGGTAGTCTGTGGCTTTGACACGATGCTCAATTGGTACTAATAAGCCCAAAGTGTGCCAGGAAAATATCCCCCACACCATTACACCACCACCACCAGCCTGAACCGTTGATACAAGGCAGGATGGATCCATGCTTTCATGTTGTTGACGCCAAATTCTGACCCTACCAACCGAATGTCGCAGCAGAAATCAAGACTCATCAGACCAGGCAACGTTTTTCCAATCTTCGATTGTCCAATTTTGGTGAGCCTGTGCGAATTGTAGCCTCAGTTTCCTGTTCTTAGCTGACAGGAGTGGCACCCGGTGTGGTCTTCTGCTGCTGTAGCCCATCCGCCTCAAGGTTCGACGTGTTGTGCGTTCAGAGATGCTCTTCTGCATACCTCTGTTGTAACGAGTGGTTATTTGAGTTACAGTTGCCTTTCTATCAGCTCGAACCAGTCTGGCCATTCTCCTCTGACCTCTAGCATCAACAAGGCATTTGCGCCCACAGAACTGCCGCTCACTGGATATTTTCTCTTTTTCGGACCATTCTCTGTAAACCCTAGAGATGGTTGTGCGTGAAAATCCCAGTAGATCAGCAGTCTCTGAAATACTCAGACCAGCCCGTCTGGCACCAACAACCATGCCACGTTCAAAGTCACTTAAATCACCTTTCTTCCCCATTCTGATGCTCGGTTTCAACTGCAGCAGATCGTCCTGACCATGTCTACATGCCTAAATGCATTGAGTTGCTGCCATGTGATTGGCTGATTAGAAATTTGCGTTAACGAGCAGTTGGACAGGTGTACCTAATAAAGTGGCCGGTGAGTGTATATTTGCTTCATAATTAATCAAATGTAAGTCATCAGTATCAATCATTTAAGCCTTTATTTATTTGTATTTACCTTTATGTATATTTACTTATCTATTTTCAGATACTTCACAAATTCAGACAACCTGATGCATGCTAAGGATGCTCTCATTCAAGTAGTGGAGAAATGGAGGTAAGGAGGGCCGCCAGTGAAGGGAGAAGAGAGTGAGACAGAGATAATGTCTGTGAGCTCATCAGCAGTTGTTCAGGTGCAGAGTAGACCCAAGGTCAGACAGACAGTACTGGAGGGAACATGCTACAAAATTTCCCTCACTGGCTGCTACTTCAACCAAATTTCTGTGCCCCCTGCACAAGTGTGGACAGTGAGGGACTCGAGTGCAGTCTCAAACGTCATTGATGAGAAGAGGAACCGGCTGTCCGCTAACAAGGCAGAGATGCTGATTTTCCTAAAGAACCTTCACTTAATTTTGAAGTGAGTAAGTATAGATAACTACATGAGCGAGAGGAAAAACTCCTGGAGCAGCTCCAATTAAGAATATGCAACAAATGATAACAAAAGAGTGCCTTGCAATGTTTTACTGTAATGCTGCTACTCCAATAAGTAGAAACAGATTTAGTTTTTTTCCCCATGTTCAAGATAAGCTGCAACAGCACTTTTAAGTGGAATTGGGATTTCTTTTAATTTTTAGTATACTAATATAGCATACTAGTATAGTTTTACTATAATGTTGCACTAAGCGGTGTTTATTTGTTGTGACTGTGAATGTTAAAGTTAAGCTATTACACAACTTTGAAGTTGAATTGTGATTTATATTACTCATTTTGAGTGTTCTAGTTTTAATACAATGCTGCACTAAGTGGAATTGATAAGAGGTAATTATAATTTTTGATATATAATTTATGATATTTTAGTTTGTTTACTTGGTTATTTTGTTAAAGGGACACTAAGTAGTTTTTTCCCCCATCTAGTGGTCAAATTGTATTTTGCATTCAAACGAATTTATGCTCTCTAGCGCCTCGCGATTTCGAACTACGGCAAGCGGTATTAGTCAAGATTCAAGAAGCTATGACAACATGATAACATGTCTATAACAACACCACTTCATCAAGTTTTGTTTCGGACGATGAGGTACGTTCAGTGCTCGAAGTGGAAAAAAATAAGTGCCAGTACGGTACTCCCTTATTCACATATAAGCGACGCGCGCGATATTAACCCACCCCGGACCTACGACCGACGGGGGGGGGGGGGGATATTAACCCACCGCGGACCTACGACCGCAGCCTGTGACAAGTGCCGGTACGCAAGAAAAAGTGCCGGTACACTAAAGGGTAAAATGTAGAAGTGCCGGTACTGTGTACCGGCGCGTACCGGCCCACTTCGAGCACTGGGTACGTTATTTCAAACACACTTCAAACTGCATTGAAACATTAGTGTGAGCATGTATGAGTAATTACTCCTCGAGCAAGATAGTGAATTATGTTCTCATGTTTATATCGTTTTTTAAGTGACAAGCACGTCTCGTTAAGCTCCTTCTCTGTTCCACAGTCACGCTGGCTCTGAGTGAAAACGCGTTTAGCCTTACCTGTACCACGTAGTGCTTTTTGTCCCTCTCGGCAGTTCATAGACCGGAAGGACATGGAAGCCTCCATAGAGCTTGCCCGTCCTATGTAAATTCTGATAAGTGATTCTTCGCTCAGGAGGATAAGTGAGATTGTTGACAGAGATAATTGTACACCAATGGGGACTTATTTTAGCCTGGCAAGCCAGACCCACATCAGAAAGATGTAAGGTCTGGCTCAGCTCCATTGGCAGTGTGGGCGGGAGAAACGGTCGTCTTTCAAGTTCCCTCTGCACGCAATAGGATAGCGCTACAACCAATCAGAGCAACGAAGAAGGTGACGTAGTCAGAGCGACGGCTCTGACTACGTAATTAATCAAAACTCCGAATACATATTTATTTTCGAGGAAAGACTTCAGTGCCGTTCTTTGTTCTTTTCTCAAATAAAATGTTAACTTCAAGTCTTGAAGAGTCGCGGCCAAAGTCGAGTGGAAAGACAGCCGTTCGCCAGCAGCAGCAGCCATTGTTTAACACGGAACCGTCGCAACTCTGTCGTCATGGTAGCCCGGCTTTCGACTCCGCCCCTCACGCTGTGATTGGTCATACATACAAGACATACTTGGTGTTTCCAGCACCAAAAAGGCGACGGAGCCGTGCTAGACCTACACTAGCTGCCAAATAAATTTGCTGCCGCTAGGGGGTGTCTAGAGTTCTAGGCTAGACTTATTTATGAATGACGTTGATTTGAGGTAATAAATTACTAAAAAAACTACTTAGTGTCCCTTTAAAGGAGAGGTATACTGTTTTGGTTTTTTTTTTAAAACTGTTCCCTGGGGTCTTTACAAGAAGTTTGTGAAGTTATATATATATATATATATATATATATATATATATATATATATATATATATATATACACTCACCGGCCACTTTATTAGGTACACCTTGCTAGTACCGGGTTGGACCCCCTTTTTCCTTCAGAACTGCCTTAATCCTTCGTGGCACAGATTCAACAAGGTACTGGAAACATTCCTCAGAGAGTTTGGTCCATATTGACATGATAGCATCACGCAGTTGCTGCAGATTTATTTCGGCTGCACATCCATGATGCGAATCTCCCGTTCCACCACATCCCAAAGGTGCTCTATTGGATTGAGATCTGGTGACTGTGGAGGCCATTTGAGTACAGTGAACTCATTGTCATGTTCAAGAAACCAGTCTGAGATGATTCGCGCTTTATGACATGGCGCGTTATCCTGCTGGAAGTAGCCATCAGAAGATGGGTACACTGTGGCCATAAAGGGATGGACATGGTCAGCAACAATACTCAGGTAGTCTGTGGCTTTGACACGATGCTCAATTGGTACTAATAAGCCCAAAGTGTGCCAGGAAAATATCCCCCACACCATTACACCACCACCACCAGCCTGAACCGTTGATACAAGGCAGGATGGATCCATGCTTTCATGTTGTTGACACCAAATTCTGACCCTACCATCCGAATGTCGCAGCAGAAATCGAGACTCATCAGACCAGGCAACGTTTTTCCAATCTTCGATTGTCCAATTTTGGTGAGCCTGTGCGAATTGTAGCCTCAGTTTCCTGTTCTTAGCTGACAGGAGTGGCACCCGGTGTGGTCTTCTGCTGCTGTAGCCCATCCGCCTCAAGGTTCGACGTGTTGTGCGTTCAGAGATGCTCTTCTGCATACCTCTGTTGTAACGAGTGGTTATTTGAGTTACAGTTGCCTTTCTATCAGCTCGAACCAGTCTGGCCATTCTCCTCTGACCTCTAGCATCAACAAGGCATTTGCGCCCACAGAACTGCCGCTCACTGGATATTTTCTCTTGTTCGGACCATTCTCTGTAAACCCTAGAGATGTGCGTGAAAATCCCAGTAGATCAGCAGTCTCTGAAATACTCAGACCAGCCCGTCTGGCACCAACAACCATGCCACGTTCAAAGTCACTTAAATCACCTTTCTTCCCCATTCTGATGCTCGGTTTGAACTGCAGCAGATCGTCCAGACCATGTCTACATGCCTAAATGCATTGAGTTGCTGCCATGTGATTGGCTGATTAGAAATTTGCGTTAACGAGCAGTTGGACAGGTGTACCTAATAAAGTGGCCGGTGAGTGTGTGTATATATATATATATATATATATATATATATATATATATATATATATATATATATATATATATTATAGGGATGCACGCTAACTTTTATTTTTAACCGATAACTTTCAGCTCCTAAAGGCCGATACCGATACCGATAAAACACATGTATATATGATCATGACTTAAGATCATGACATTAATACTATGAACAAACCCAAAAACATTTTTGACTCTTTAAATGGATATTTATTTTTTCCAATGAAAAACTATTGGCAAGCCTCTCAAAAAAAAAGGCCCCTTGAACTGATGCAAATACGCCAATGTGTCTATGTCCCGGTAGCTTCTTTGCGGCTAGCGTTAGTTGCTAGCGCCTTTATCAGCCCGGGCGTCCTCATATGCTTTCTATGTTGCAGGTGACTTATCAGGTTTGACGTATTGAAGCTAGTGCTACTTTTAACAGTTGTTACAAATAACAAGCGACCTTTCTTCAGAAACTTTGAAAAAGTCACACACAACGCCATGTTGTCTGTTTTCAAACATAAGCATAAGCATTCACAGCGTGACGGAAATTCCCCGTTCCCACGCTTGCTAGTTTTCGTCCTACAGATGTCACGCAACCAATATAGAGCAGACTATGGGCGTTTACGGCATAGGTGAACGGCCTATGTCCTAAGTAAATATTTTATACATTTTTCAATACATGACATGATTTCTCTAATAATCATAACCAGAGGTTTGGCCTATGTATACATTTGGATAATACTGTGCATGACAATAAAGATGAGAACAAGAACTGTCTGCATTCGGGTCTTATGCATTTCACATGTCAGCAATTCAGAGATTACATTGCAAAACAAATTAATAGCAAAAAAAACATGTTGTGACTTACTTGTAGACAAGTACTTCTCTACTTTTTAGCATAGACGGATTATGACATATCGGGCCCCTGGGCACGTGGACTCCGCAGGCCCCCCCCCCCCCTTCCAACATAAACACACGAACCACACACACTTATTGGCCACAATAAGTCATTGGCCTATACCTGCAACTCAGCAGGATTTGTAGCACAGGAAAGGCAACCTCACAATAAGTATTACAAATAAATGCATCTTTATTTAACCAAAACAGGATAAAAAATATATATAATTTATGCAATTTTTGGCGATTTGAACGAATTTCGAATGCACCGCTTACAGTAGATTGTATGTTTTTTTTTTTAAATTGGGAAATCCGAGGTACATTTTGCAAGGCAGCAGTTTCTCTTGTTTCTTTTTCTTTTTTTAATTTTCGCTTCAACGCTCCACTTAGAGTTCGCCGTTGCTCCATGTTTAAATGACAGTGACTTCTTCGTGACCGGTCTCAAATTCACAAACTGAAATAGTGCCCCCTAGTGATCTTTTTATTAATTTATTTATAGTAGTAATAGGCCTACTATTGATGTTTTCGCTTGAATTTTTGTATTTCTCTACTGATTGCTTCGACAATGCAACATTAAAAGTTACTAACAGTGGGGCCCTGGACCCCACTGTTAGTAACTTGTGGGGCGGCTCAGGGGGGTCCAAGGGCCCCCCTGAGCCCTTGGGCCCCTGGGCATGTGCCCGGTGTGCCCGTGCAGTAATCCACCCATGCTTTTTAGAACATATAAAGTATTATAACTGTATTTGGTTATCCCACATGTTCACAATGTCTTTGATAAGTTACAGAAAAATATTTCCTAAACAGCATGACTCCTGAAGCAGTTCCATCTCTACACGTGTCTCAACCTTATTGTCGAATCAGTAGTGATGGAAAACTGAGTACAAGAATGAAGTTACCAGATAGAGTGCAAATATAAAAATAGAAATGTAACATCTCAACCAATATCTGATTTTCATTTCTACAAGTGCTACCACATTGAAAAATGTAGGCTTTTGTTTTCCCCCCCCCCCACCCTCCCCCCTTGTTAGAAGGCCGTACAGTTATGCCGTCTTTCCACTGGTAGTACCAGCTCGTCTCGTCTTGACTCAGCAATGGAATGGCTCGTCTCGCCTCGACTTGGCAATGGAAAGGATTTTTTGCCTGTCCATTGCCGATATCTGGTACCTGGTACCTGCTAACTGGTGCTTTTTTTAGTATCACCTCCGTATAAGTTCCAACCGAGCCGAGCTGATACTTTTGTGTGACGTAAGCTGGCAGCCGGCCACTGATTGGACAGAGTGACTGGTGTCTCAGTAAAAAAGCAACACAACATCAAATCTTAAAATCAGGCACTCACTGAGATTTTGTGTTAACACCATTTGTCATTTGTTAGGCCCTAAAGATTATTCACCAGGAACACAAGCTTGTCCACAGTCTCTGGCTTCAACAGAGACCAGTGGCATGTAACTATGTTGCCACCATAGCTAAATGCCCTTTCAGAAGGAGCACTTGTGGCCGGGATACACAGATATTTCTGGGCCAGTCTTGCCACCCTTGGAAAATTAGCTTGGTACAGCCGCCATCAGTCCAGCGGGTCAGTCTCTCCATCAACCTGCATTGTCTGCAGGTAACTTTTTATCTCCACTTCGATGGCCTTTCTGTCAGCAAGAGCGGCTGTGCCATCAGAGGCCTTTTTGAAAAAGCTTCCCAGGCTCCGTTTCACCCTCTTGGATTGACTCTCAACAGCCACTTCAGCAGCTGCAGCACCATCAGCTGCAACTTCTGTGCTTGTGTGTGGCTCTGTGACAGTTGCAGCTTGCACCTCTAACAGTGACTGAATTTCTGCTACCGCTCTGGTCTTCATGAAATCTTTGCGGTCATCTGCTATATATGCATCTTTAAACCGTGGGTCGACCAATGAGGCCATGTCCAGCAGGTCAACCGTTTCTGGGTCCGAGTACTTCTCGTTTAAGTACTCTAGGATGACTCTTTTCATGTCCTTGGTCAGCTCTGTGTCATCATCAGCTGGAGCAAGAACAGTGTTGTTAAAAAGCTGGAGAACCGGTTTGATGTACGACACACTGACATACTGTTCTCCAGATAGCGCGGCTGTGAATTCCAGCAGTGGGCCGAGAGTCTTGCTTATAGATTCCAAGACATCTGTATCTTGCCAAGTGGGTACCAGGTGTCTGGTTTTCCTATCTGCTTTCAGTACCTGTGATAGGGCCTTCTCTTGTCCAAGCACCCTCTGGATCATCATCTGGCGTGACCCCCACCTTGTAGGTGTTTCTGTGATGAGCCGATGTAAGGGAAGATTGTGCTCTGCCTGGGCTTTCTTCAATGCTTTTCTTCTTTTCCAAGAGTGGGAAAAGGAACTCACAATCTTCTTGCATAAGGCAACAGCACGGTTAATTCGGGGGTCTTTCACACTTTTTTCTGTTGACAAATAAGATATTATTAGTTAATTTCATCTCTCTATCACACTCACTCACTCACTCACACTCACACACACACACACACACACACACACACACACACTACTTAAAGGGGAAATCCGGTGTAAAATGGTTGTGGGATATGTTTAATATGATAACAAGTTCGAACGTTCAATGTACAGCAAAAAAAGTCTATACGACGCAAAGCTAAGTTCGCTGTTTTTAGCCGAATCGGCTAAAAACAGCGAACTTAGCTTTGCGTCGTATAGACTTTTTTTGCTCTACATTGAACGTTCAAACGTTCATAATATTATATTATGCACAAAAAGTTTTAGCTTACCGATGGCGAGGTGCAACCTGTGTCCGAAGCATTGCAGCCTGGTCCAGTCATTCAGAGACGCTGCTTTGACCACGTTCGATCCATTATCGGTAGTGATGCACACTTGGCGTTCTTCTTTAAAACCCCATGACTCAAGTGCTTCCTTGAGTCCTTGTGCTATCTCCTCGGCCGTATGTTCAGAGAAACACCGACTGCCAAGATTCCAATCGTCCGTTATATAGTGAATGGTCAGGCTGAGGAAAGGCTCCATGGTACGGCTCGACCACAGGTCCGTAGTAGTGGCAAAGTATTTCAAGTCACACAGCTCTTTTTCAACCTTTTCACGGAGCTTGGCATACAATTTTGGCATCTCTGTTTCTGTAACGTATTTGCGGCTGGGCACCTCGTATCGTGGATCAATAGCTCTGATCATGGCTTTAAAGCCGCGTCTCTCTACTGTTTGAAAAGGGACCATGTCCTTACACAAGTAAACAGTTATGGCCCTTGTAATTTCAATCTATCGCGGGCTGTTTTCTATTGTAAGGAGTACCTTTTGAAAATGACTGTTGGATGGAGGACTGGATCAGTTCCTGTTGTTTCTGTCCTGCGTTCTTCCGACTGGAGCTTGGCTTCGGCTGCATTGCCTGGCACTCTTGATATTCAATGGCATGTTTAGCTTTGAGGTGGTAGAACAGATTTGTTGTGTTGCCGCTCTTAGCCAGTACTGTTGCCCCACACACTCTACATAGTATCTCTTTCTGCTGCTCGTCAGACGGCTTAAATCCGAACCAGTTCCAAATTACGGAAGTTGCACCGGTCTTTTTTACGAGTTGTAGCCGCTCCGTTTCGCCTTCAGCCATGTTTATCAGATGATAATTTCGTGGGTCGCGGGAAGATTGCGTCATCAACATGCGTTATCACGATAGAGAATAGAATTAAAATCTCTATCGTGGGCCATTTTTTATCGTTTATATCGTATATCGTTTATATCGCGCATGCCTAGAAGGAACAACGTGCAAGAACATGCCGTGGACCGTGGCAGAGGTGGAGACCCTCCTGAGTGTTGTCACTGCCCACAGCCAGCCCAGTTTATGTGTCGCGTGGATAAGTACGTCACTGATGACGACCCGTCCACTTTGAAGAGATACTAATTCTAGATGGAAACGCAACACGTCTGAAACCAAACCAAGTAGAGCCACACTAAGGCGTGGCGAGACGAGCTGGTACTACCAGTGGAAAGACGGCATTACAGTATATGCACGTGGGGGGTCGGTCAAGTTATACAACAGTTACTACATAGAAATCCCCCCCCGCGCAGATGAAGACTTGGCCAAGTCGCCCCCAAGCGCAATTGTACTAATGGTGGCTACACTTTACCGAGCCAGACATGTTCGACAGACTTATAAAGCAGACACTGGTCTCAACAAATAACTTTAAGATGAGTCCTGACTCCTACAAATAACTTTAAAAGATGTGTCCTGAGTCCAGCTTTAGTTGTCTTACTTCTTCCACACCCAACAAGCCAGCAGCTAAGACAACAGGGACATATGTTCCTGCCTGCATCCTACACCAGAACAACTGTGGTGTTGGGATCTTGCCTTAGATATGTTGTCATTGTAGCTCGCTAAGTTAGCAATGTCTGAAGTAAATGGGAGTGGTTATTCACCTGGGTGGGAGTGGTTATTCGCCTGGGTGGGAGGGCATGCTCTGAGAGGGTTGGATTATACAAATAATCCCTGTTTATGACGACTAACACAGGGCTTTTCCGAAACAGCCTGTAGAATCGATGGTTTTTTGAACAATGAAACTACAGAAAAAGGGGGGGGCTTCCAGATTTCACGTTTTCGGCTAATAAAGTCAATGGTACAAAAAAACTTGATCGGGACATTCCTATCAAATGTAGTTCTGAAAAATGGCCCAGTAATCAGGAATGAGACATGAGTGTGCATGAATGCTTATTGTCCTGTGTGTGTGTGTGTGTGTGTGTGTGTGTGTGTGTGTGTGTGTGTGTGTGTGTGTGTGTGTGTGTGTGTGTGTGTGTGTGTGTGTGTGTGCTACCCTACCGTCCTCTCTTGCTGTACGTGATGCTCTCTATGTATTTCAAGTTGCTCTTTTAGAACCTTCAAATCATTCTCCAAGTCCTTGTTTGAACACTCTAACTGGCCGAATTTGAGCTGAAGGGGGGAAAGAAAGAGAAAATGTGTACAAAAAGGTCCAGTCAAAAAGTTAAACATTTTATAGTAATTACCCACCAGTTATTATTAAAAAGTATTCCTCATGCCAATACAAATTCTTAGAAGAGCTTGTGATAGCAAGGACTAATTTATGACTGTGTCACCAGCAAACTAAACAGTTTTCATTGCAGTGAGTTTTTCATACAGGCTACTATGCTAATGCTTATCCGAGCAGAGGGTCGTCCTTAATAAGCAAACGGAGTACTATCTTTTCTTCACAAATGCAATTCTGGACTGCTGTTCTACCAGTATAGTAATTATACTATTACCCCTTCTTGTTGTCTTCAACGCTATCTTATACTGTCTATGCTTCAACCACATCTGTAGAGAGATCGCTTCGAAGAGACGGTATAGAAATAGAAGTGTTCACCCAACTCCAGAAATGCAGTCTATTGATATGTCGGGCATTAAAGTAGCCGGCCAAAGAGGAGCATAAATATGAGCTAAATACATACATGCCCATGAACATAAACATGTCCATACACCAAATAAACACACAAAAGAGAAATGACCTTGACTGACTAAGCCATGCTTATCTGCTTATGAATATGGTGATACAATCAACTTACTTAAAAAAAGAAAAAACAGCAGGCCGCTAGTTTTTAGCATATCATCTCTTGAAGTGAAAATAAAACTGCAGATGGTAGAACACACTTGGTTTGGATCAGACTCACCTCCAACTTTTCTGCTTTTTCAGTTTGGGCCAAGACCCCACTGTCCCTCAGCACACTCTCCAGCTCATCATACTGAAGTACACACACACACACACACACACACACACACACACACACACACACACACACACACACACACACACACACACACACACACACACACACACACACACACACACACACACACACACACCAATTAAACTTGGCCTCCACCCATGCTATAGTCTATGCTTGTACTATGAGAATGTTTACATTGTATTTGCATTAATTTCTAATGGAATGTGACCATTTTGCATTTGTGTTTTAGTCTTTCGATCCAACCGTCCTACTATGCTATAGCAGAACTTCTGGGGGGAGAGGCAGCAGAGAGCCTGTGCCGGAAACCAATAACTCTACTGTATTCTACCAAAGAATACACATTCGCGCAACTAAATGAAGCTTTCAGAAGCGTATTTCTACAGTGTTGATTTGAAAACTTTAGACACTTGTAAATACCTCTGTCTGGACCTGGCTGACAGCCTCCAGGACGTTACACTTCTCATTCAGCAGATCTGCTATCTGCTTAGCCACACGCCTCTCTTTACCTGGGGGACAGTGCAACATTAAACACACGCATGCATGCACCCATGCACCCAAAACTGTGAAAAAATATGCATTATTCTCAGCTCTGAGACACATGTCTGCTGAAGGCGCTAAACCCTGCCCATTTGTGCACGGGGGCGCAGAGCCACTCTCAACTGTCAAATAATAACTGTCCAACTCGCGATTGAGCGTGACAAGCAATTACGCAACTGCACTCTGGTTGTTAGGGGCTAAGGGGTAGCGCTTACATCATCATGTACCCTTTAAGCCCTGCCCATAAAACCCTGAACACGAAAATGGTCTAACTCCACAATTCAAAATTAAATGGTTATACAGTCTTTTCACATGTTTTCAGCAATGACTTTCTAACGTGTGTAATGTGTCAGAATTTGCTTTACACGGACTTTAAGCAAGATGCAGAACAAAACTATAGCTTTTCCCCAAAAACAAAAATTGATGATTTTGAATGAATAATTTTTTTAAATTTTGCCAGGTCCAAATTGAATGTTTTGTTTATCTCTGTCTCAGATGTCTGATGTTTAGTTCCCACTTCTAACAAGGCTTGTGCCAATAGTATAACAACATTGGTATCACGTGGTATCTCTGTGTCGTCAGCGATTAAGGTTGCCAGTTAATGTGGAAAAATTACTGAGTTTGATCGCAAGCGCCCGGCTTTACTCCACACAAAGTAACCTAAATCTATAGCTAATTTATAACCATGTTGCAAAATTAATTTTATTACTCGACCACGAAAGATTTATCATTTGACATGACTGCATCTGTCTGAAATATGCAGGTTGTGAAACTAACTGGTGAGCACTCGTGAATGCAATGGGAGGGGGGACGGGAGAGTGCGATATCTAGTGGCTGAATGTTATCATTAGCACCTAGCAAGTTTTTGTAAACTTTCCTGATATTTGGTTTGAATTGGGTGTGGTTATGCTCAGACATTTATGATGAAAATTACACAATTCTGCCAACCAACCATTAAAAAATCCATGTCAGTTGTCCCACCCAAACAGGGGCAACAAACCCTTTTCGCTTCTGTGTATACAGAATCTTGTATATTCATACCACTCCATTTTATACACATGCAGCAATCATTTGGCAAATAGTACTAGTGAAACCAAACCACAGGTTCAGGAAGATTACAACTAAAATGGTCTGGCATTTATACTGTGAAGACGAGGATTACAATATCAGCGGCAGCTACAGAAGACGTTACAGACCTGCCAGCTTATGTGGAAGCGTGTGCAAACCAAACACGACCTGGCAGAATTTCCGTTATCAACTGTTACCGACGATATATGTATTATGAGAACGTGGACAGGATTGAAGCTCAGTGAGTGTTTTTAAACACTCTACAACATGTTTCACCGATATGTAATGGAGACTTAATTTACGATACGGTGATAAAGCAACTAACTTTTACAAATAAAATTACAATGATTCATAGCTTGTCGTTTTTTATTCATTACTTCTTGGTTATTATTGCAATGCAAATGTGGACATTAGTATACTTCTCCGACAGTGTGTTCATTTTATACTTTAGGTTCGTAGGATGATTATTTGAAGGAGGCATGGCTAGATGGTAGATGTCAATCAAGGGTAACACTTTACAATAAGGTACGCAAAACGTGGGTAGTTACTGAGGAACGAGTGAGTAACGAATGAGTAACGAATGATGAACGACCAGGGCCCTAACTGGGGCCCTAACAGGGCCATAAGTGACAGTTACTCAGTTACTCAGGCCCAGTTAGGGCCCCAGTTAGGGCCCTGGTTGTTCATCATTCGCTACTCAGTAACGAATACAGTAGTCCCCTAGTCTGTTTACCAGTAACTCCTCAGTAGTTACTGAGTAACTGTCACTTAGGGCCCTGTTAGGGCCCCGTTAGGGCCCCAGTTAGGGCCCTGGTTGTTCATCATTCGTTACTCAGTAACTACCCATGTTTTGCGTACCTTATTTTAAAGTGTTACCCATTATTCGTCATTCAGTAACGAATACAGTAGTCCCCTAGTCTGTTTACCAGTAACTCCTCAGTAGTTACTGAGTAACTGTCACTTAGGGCCCCGTTAAGGCCCCAGTTAGGGCCCTGGTCGTTCATCATTCGTTACTCATTCGTTCCTCAGTAACTACCCACGTTTTGCGTACCTTATTGTAAAGTGTTACCGAATCAAGTGTGCCACGGACACTACCACAGTCCTGACCATAACGCTGATCATCAAAACAATTTTTTTGAACAAACATTTCTGATATTTATGTTTATTGTTTAACGTTTATTTGCACTCAAACGTTGGTATATGCACAATAAGGCACTTTTACATCATACATTTTATTTATTTTATTTTTTTTGGGTGGGATTAAAAAGGGATTTGCTGACCTCAGCAAACTCGCGGATGAACGATGAATCCAGTTGCAACAAAACCTCTTTGCTTCCGCGTATAAAGAATCTTATATACTTATACCATTCCATCTTGTATACATGTAGCATGGATGTTTGGCAAATAGTATTTGCGAAAACAAACCGCAGGTTCACAAAGAGAAGACAACTATAACGGTCTGGCATTTATACCACGAAGACTAAGATTACAATGTCTGCGGCAACTACAGAAGACGGCACAGACCCACGTGTGCAAATCTTATTTCTTACAGTCTGATATGGCACCTAACTGCGACAAATAAAATTGGAATGATTCATAGCTTGTCGTTTGTTATTCATTACTTCTTGGTTGTTGTTGCAATGCAAATATAAATATTTGTAAACTTCTCTGATGATTATACAAACGTACTATACATACTACTTACTATCAGCAAAACGACTTTTCTAATATTTAAAACATTTCTAATAATTATGAACGTTTATCCCAACTCAAATGATGGTATATGCACAATAAGGCACTTTTACATCATATATGCATTGTTGATATTTTTTGACTGGTTGTCAGAGGCTTTCATTTAAAAGATACATACGTGCCAGTAACCTACCTTGATACATTCTGCTCTTGACCTGTGTAAGTGGAGAAATAACACAATGACAATTTAGATTTTTCAATTATACAATTGATTAGATGTGGATGCAAGATATTATTTGGATAGGCAGTGAGTGCCATGTTGCCATATAGTTATATGTTTGATTGTTTGTTTGTGTGCCTGCACTCACAGAACTGTAAAATCGACAACTGTACACCAATATAGTGACCAGCCCCACCAGGCTGGTAATGATGACTGGTTCCCATGGCACTCCATAAAGGTCAGGCCCTGGTCTGATGTCATCAGGCAGCACCAACACCACCTAGAAGGAGATTTAAAATCAGCAGTGCCCTTGCCTAGTTGTGTTTGGGTAAATACACACTTTGGCTAGCTGCTTTTTTGTTACAGATTAACCGGTCAAGCGCATAGCACATACCACATCAATATGCTTCTGTGCCGATGAAGTGGCATAGTAAAATAGAAAAACAGGGAGTAGTTGAGCTGAGCAGATCTGTGTCAAAGCATTTCTTTGGGAAACTAGTGTCAATTTCTTTTTCTTAAGCTATAGCAAACCGTATTTGGGATGTACCGTATTATAGTTAGTTAAAACATTATATAGTTTAACTAATAATAATAATAATAATAGTTAAACTATACAACATTCATATCCTTGAGGAAATCAGCATAGATCACTGAAATGCAACATAAAAGCAGAGGCACACAATACATGGAACGATGTACAAATGTGAGATCAGACAGAGGTGTACAGATCATCAACATATGAATTAAATATAAATATTATCTGTATCTTTCCCACACACTGACCCTAAAGAGTAGCATACACAGCTGATAGTTGCTATTATCAAGACACCAGCTGTCATACGTATCTATTAAACAGAACCAATAACAAGCCCTGACAAAGGAGTCCTGTATTAGCGCTAGTATCGAGCAAGGCTGGTTGATAACCTAAATGTATATTATGGATAATATGCAGCTATGACCACAATCGCAGCTGCAAAAAGTACAGTAGATACATAATCATAAGTTGCTCCCTGCCAAGTTGTACGTGTAAGCTAGCTTAGCTATAGCTAACGAAAAAGTGCCACATACATCCTTCACTCTCTCCACGGCAATGCTGTAGTAAACTTCTGCCGCCGCTTGAAAGTCGGACTCTATGCTGGCCAGTTTGTCGCCAGTCGGCAGTTCCGCCATCTCTATATTATTTCATCTGAGTTTATACTTGTATATCTTCTGCCGGCACAGTAACCACACGGCTCAGCTGTCAACTCGAACTAGCGGTAACGACGCAGCATCGCGTTCACAACACTGAACCTCAAGAGGATATTTAATGTTGATCTAGAATAGGGGTGATACAAAAGTAGAAATAATTTGCGTAACATTACTGTATCACCAAGGGTGGATAGAATGTATAGGTCGAGAAATATATAACATTTAATGGCACATATATTAACACGTTTGAATAAATGCATTGTTATATTTTGAAATAACGCCTCACTTGTTGACGTTTACCCCTTCTGATCAAATGGTTTACTCCCGACGTCACCAATTATAGAACGCCACACTGGCAAGTCGAAGCAAAAAGTGACACCAAGGCAAACAGGTGTAATCAAACAAGAAACATGATCTATATATTCCTTTAACGTGTCCTCACAACCTGACCTTAAAGAATACAACACAGACTCGTGGTGAAATGGTGGCTATTTGTCATACGTAACACCCACTAGCTCAAATAAACAAGAACGCAAGTTAGCCGCACAGGCACACAGCTGACCTAGTTTTTTTTTTAGCTCGATGTACTCACCACGTCACGTTTGCAGCCAGAAAACAGCTTGATATCGTAAATTCACATTCCCAGATAACGGTCTAGCTAAAAGTAAGCACTGTTGTTAAAAGCCTCAAAGTGATACCTGCTCATTCAAGTGGTGTTTAAAGATGCAAAGCCAAAGCCGACTTGATATTTGAGGAATAGGACAGACTGCATGCTAAAGTGACCGAGTTTACTCTGTCACCAGGTAGGTATGATTAGTATACATAGTGCAGTGCTGTGCTTATAGCACAAGAGCCCACAGAGCAATAATACATTGATCATTGACTATAATAATAATAAATTGGATTTATATAGCACCTTTCAATAATGCCAAGGTGCTTTACAGTGATGAGAAACAAAAAGAGCAACAGAAAACAAAACAAAAAAAGTAGGATGCAGTTGTTGATTGCTGTTTTCTTTATATATAAATATATGTATATATATATAAACAAACTAATAAACTGTATAAAAGGTGTTGTTGGTGTCATTGGAATATTGGACGATTAGTTTAAGTATCTTTAGTTTTTAAATCAGACGAATGTCGTGCCAGCCTTTATATCCAAGGTACATGAATATCAATATAATTTGCATAAATGTACTAAACGAAACATAATGAGCCAAAATTGTATTGCAACACTCACCTGCACAATGAGCAGTTTTAGCAGCTCCCTCACTTCCATGATGTAAAGACAGACATCTTCAGTGGAATAGTGAACAAAATACAGCATTCAACAGATAGGTAATGTCCCTCTAAATCAACTTCAGTGACATTTCAGAGGAACAAGAACAGAGTTAAGACAGTGGCCTTAAAGAGTGAATACTAAGACCCCTGTGTTAATTTGCAACATTTCAACACCACTTAATTTCACACTGGATATTCCAAATCCAAAAATGTCTTATCAGTGTTAGCCACACAAAATCAATGCTAACCCATGTTAGTCCTGGTTGTTGTATGTTATATGTGTCATTAAACAAGGGCAAGGCATTAGTTCAGTGTGAGCATATTGCATATACAGTCACCGGCCACTTTATTAGGTACACCTGTCCAACTGCTCGTTAACGCAAATTTCTAATCAGCCAATCACATGGCAGCAACTCAATGCATTTAGGCATGTAGACATGGTCAGGACGATCTGCTGCAGTTCAAACCGAGCATTAGCCTGGCAAGCCAGACCTACATCAGAAAGATGTAAGGTCTGGCGCAGCTCCATTGGCAGTGTGGGCGGGATAAACGGTTGTCTTTCAAGTTCCCTCTGCACGCAATAGGATAGCGCTACAACCAATCAGAGCAACGAAGAAGGTGACGTAGTCAGAGCGACGGCTCTGACTACGTAATTAATCAAAACTCCGAATACATATTTATTTTCGAGGAAAGACTTCAGTGCCGTTCTTTGTTCTTTTCTCAAATAAAATGTTAACTTCAAGTCTTGAAGAGTCGCGGCCAAAGCCGAGTGGAAAGACAGCCGTTCGCCAGCAGCAGCAGCCATTGTTTACCTAACACGGAACCGTCGCAACTCTGTCGTCATGGTAGCCCGGCTTTCGACTCCGCCCCTCACGCTGTGATTGGTCAGACATACAAGACACACTTGGTGTTTCCAGCACCAAAAAGCGGACGGAGCTGTGCTAGACCTACACTAGCTGCCAAATAAATTTGCTGCCGCTAGGGGGTGTCTAGAGTTCTAGGCTAACCGAGCATCAGAATGGGGAAGAAAGGTGATTTAAGTGACTTTGAACGTGGCATGGTTGTTGGTGCCAGACGGGCTGGTCTGAGTATTTCAGAGACTGCTGATCTACTGGGATTTTCACGCACAACCATCTCTAGGGTTTTACAGACATAGGCGTATTTCGTGGGGGGGACGGGGGGGGGACATGTCCCCCTCAAGGTTCGGATAGGTGGTGATTGTCCCCCCCAATATTCCCCCCCCCCCCCCCCCCCCCCCGCTCAACAATCGCGCAACCGAAATGTTCCGCCAGCCCCCCGCTCAACAATCACGCAACCGAAATGTTCCGCCAGCACCCCCCCCCCCCCGCTCAACAATCGCGCAACCTAAATGTTCCGCCTGCACCCCCCCCCCCCCCCCCCCCCCGGTCAACAATCAACGTCCCCCTCAATATTAAAGAGATGATAACGCCCTTGTTTACAGAGAATGGTCCGAAAAAGAGAAAATATCCAGTGAGCGGCAGTTCTGTGGGCGCAAATGCCTTGTTGATGCTAGAGGTCAGAGGAGAATGGCCAGACTGGTTCGAGCTGATAGAAAGGCAACTGTAACTCAAATAACCACTCGTTACAACAGAGGTATGCAGAAGAGCATCTCTGAACGCACAACACGTCGAACCTTGAGGCGGATGGGCTACAGCAGCAGAAGACCACACCGGGTGCCACTCCTGTCAGCTAAGAACAGGAAACTGAGGCTACAATTCACACAGGCTCACCAAAATTGGACAATCGAAGATTGGAAAAACGTTGCCTGGTCTGATGAGTCTCGATTTCTGCTGCGACATTCGGATGGTATGGTCAGAATTTGGCGTCAACAACATGAAAGCATGGATCCATCCTGCCTTGTATCAACGGTTCAGGCTGGTGGTGGAGGTGTAATGGTGTGGGGGATATTTTCCTGGCACACTTTGGGCTTATTAGTACCAATTGAGCATCGTGTCAAAGCCACAGACTACCTGAGTATTGTTGCTGACCATGTCCATCCCTTTATGACCACAGTGTACCCATCTTCTGATGGCTACTTCCAGCAGGATAACGCACCATGTCATAAAGCGCGAATCATCTCAGACTGGTTTCTTGAACATGACAATGAGTTCACTGTACTCAAATGGCCTCCACAGTCACCAGATCTCAATCCAATAGAGCACCTTTGGGATGTGGTGGAACGGGAGATTCGCATCATGGATGTGCAGCCGAAATAAATCTGCAGCAACTGCGTGATGCTATCATGTCAATATGGACCAAACTCTCTGAGGAATGTTTCCAGTACCTTGTTGAATCTGTGCCACGAAGGATTAAGGCAGTTCTGAAGGCAAAAGGGGGTCCAACCCGGTACTAGCAAGGTGTACCTAATAAAGTGGCCGGTGAGTGTGTATATATATATATATATATATATATATATATATATATATATATATATATACACACACACACACACACACACACACACACACACACACACAGCGCAAAATGAGTGTCGAGTGTGTGTGGTTGATAGCTAGTTTAAGCAGCCTTACCTGGCCTGGGTCAGACTGATTACTCTAGGGTTGGGTGAGGCTGCACACCTATGGTGCATGAGTAATCAAGGCACACAGGATAAATCAGCTATCACCACACACACTCAAGATGAAGAGCTCTGACATGTCAGCATTTAACACCTGCTCTGGCTGGAAACATCGTGTCAACTCTCCAATAAACAACATTGACCTGTGTGTTGGAGGAGCCTAGCAAAGCCACTTAGGTGGCGCCCACTGTGGGGCCTCTCTGACCCGGAAAGGGATATCGAAGGGCTGCCCAAAGACGCACTTGAGCCACCAGCCACGTTGACAGACAGCCACCTCCGAGCACCAGCCCCGACCCCGACGGCAGCAACAGTCGCTGGTGGTGCCCAGTGGAGGACAGAGGACGCGGTGCAGCAACCGCTAAGAGCAGCCGTTTGCAGCTAGCAGCCCCTTGAACCAGCCTGCAGCAGCCCAAGTCCAGCCACACCTCTGCCAGCCAGCAAAGCAGCCCAAGGCCCATGCTCCGGGAGGGAGATGGGATAATGCCTCGTCACCCTGGTGGAGGGTGGCCCTACTGAAGGCTGTTCCAGGGCCCTCCGAGGAGCTACCACTCCTCCCAGCCCATCCAGACAGCCAATACAATGGCCAAGCCCACCTCTGCCAGCCAAGGCAGCAGCCCCAGGCCTCGTTCTCTGGGATGGAGTGGGGGGGGTTGGCTGGTCACACATGGGTGCTGTGGGGGCAATGGGGTTTGGGATTGTTTTCTTTCTTTCAACTCTGTTAAGAGTCCAGTTTGTAGGGTTTTTTTTCTGTTTTGTGGGGAGGGGGGGGGGGCAGGCTTCGACTGAGGATTCTATCCAACCTCAATTTTGTGTTTGTGTGTGTGTGGTTGATGGCTGGTTTAAGCAGCCTCACCTGGCCCGACTCAGACTGACTAGACTCTGGGGCTAGGTGAGGCTGCACACCTGTGGTGCATGAGTAATCAAGGATAAACCAGTTATCACCACACACACGGTTTTGTACAACATCGACCTGTATCCTGTTTGTCTGAGGAGCCCAGCAAAGCCACTCAGGTGGTGTGTGGTATCAACAAATGAATTTTCCCCTACCCAACCCCTGTTTCAATTATTTTGTAATAGTTTGTATGTAGTTGTTTGCCTTTCATATGTCTAAATAAATAGGTCCCATGTTTGTTACCTGAGCTTGTTGGTGTCTTATCTGATACACTTTCTGATGATCCTTTTGTCTTTCTTGGCTCCCCCTCTATTGCAGTCAGTTTATCTTTGTGTCTAGAGAGACAGGGTGTGCTGATGCCATCTGTACCAAAGGAAAACCATATACAATGTGAAACAAGACTAACAGGGGTCCTGTTGGTATGTGAAGGCCAAGACTAACAGGGAAGTATTTTAAGGCAATGTAGGTATGAATACCTTCAATGTCTGATTTGCCAGTGTTGAGAATGTCCTTCACTCTGGACAACAGTATTTTAAGTTTCTTCAGGCTTGTGAGCTCTCTTGTTTTTGCTGTATTCTGCCTTTGTGCCAGTTTGTCAACATGGTGGAGGAGATTTTCCATATCCAGCAGTATAGACAGGTCATTATCCATGCTTTCAATATTGCTGAGGATAAAATCCAGCCACTGCAGTTTGTGTTGACCAAAGAGCTCAGTCAAAAGGGCAGTCTCCTCCACACTGAAATGGGCGTGGAGGGCCTTGTGTTTTTTGGGAAATGTCACTGTGCCCGCTTTATTTGGTACTTCTGGGGTTGGATGTTGAGAGCAGGAATCAAAATTGGACTGGGATTGGTACTGGGCAGATGGCATGGGGATAGAGGTTTCTTGGTGCTGAACCTGTAATGTGTGGAAGGAGGTAGGGGCGTCGGGTACAACTCCCATTGCAGGAGTTGTATCCTCGACAAAATGTTTAACTTGTTCAGAGCTCAAAGAACCCCCTGGCTGGGACGTCTTCTCTGTACTACTGCTGTCAAGATGTAGCTTAAAATCCTGTCTTTCAGCACTGGGGGTTGGACTGAAGTAACTAAATGCATTTTTGAACATACCAAAAGCCCAACCTCCACTTTCAGACTGAACTGTATCTTTATTTTCCACTGTAGGGGTAGGTGCCATAGAATCAATAAAAACAGCCTGCTCTGAAAAAACTGCACCATTGTGTGAAGCTGAATTCTTCACATCATCATCACTGTTTGTGACCATGCTATCAGATTGTTCAGTTATGCTTATATCACAATTTTCTGAGTTTTTATTTTCCTCTTCCTTTCCAATGGTTGTGCCCTGATCTGTGTTATCGCTTTGTTGATCAGATTTGGTCATCTCATCTGTTGAAGGCTCAGGAAAGGTGGCCACACCTGAATACAGTTTGTAATTATCTTCAGGTTGAAATTCCTTTGTTGGACCAAGAACCACATTGTTAAAAGAGCTTTTCTCACCTGGAGTATCTAAATCACTGTGTTTTTGGTCATATATTTCCTGTGGATTGATGACTTTGTCGTTGAAGAGCCTACCAGGGCTTGTCTTGTCTACATTGACCTCTTCTTGCTTCACTATTCCTGTCTGACTAACAAACAATCCACTGACTTTATCATCAGAATCAAGCTCACTCTTGGATCGCCTCTTGATGTGCTCACTGATGTGGCCACTGTTGTAGCTACTCTCGCTTTCATCTGATTTACTGCCCATAAATTCATGATGCTCTTCTCTCTCCTGTTCCTCTCTCAATGTATCACTATACTTAGAGTTTTTGCCTTCTTCTTTTCCTTCCACATGGTTCTCCTTCTCCATGTACCCCCTCTTCATCTCAGTTTCTACATCGAGTGTCTCTGGGCTTTCTCCTCTAGAATTTGCTAACATGTGACTGATTTCATCGTCAATGGAGTTGGCCTCATCTGCCCCTGCCCATGCAGCCCCTGCATCTGTTGCCTTAACAGAGACCATGAAATCATCTGACTCTCCTTCTCTTTGAGGTTCATCCAGGGTAATCTGGTCCAGATTCATACCTTCTGTTGCTCGCACTTTGCTATTATTATCTCTGATCACACTTGAATGGTTCTCCATGGCTGGATTCCCATCGAGGCTCTCTTTATCTTCCCCTTCATCTATGTTTTCATCCTCCTTATCATTTCCAATTTGCAAATTCACCACTATTTTAGTCTCTTTTTCTACCTGTTGCTCTTCCTTTACCTCATCTTTCCTTTGAGTTTCAACTTGTGTCTCTTGCTTTAGGTTTGCCATGTTAGAAAAAGAGGAATGTTCTGTGCCGAAAACAGTGTCACCAATAGTATTCACCCCAGTTGTAGATTTGAGACTTTTCGCAATCTCAAATAGAGGAACTGACAGCTCACCACTTTCATGAAAAGTTTCCTTCTCAAAGACAGCGGTCACTTCAGCAGTTTGATCTTCTGTTATAGAGTGTTCATCATCTGTCTCTGCTCCTGTGTTAGAAATATCTAAATTTAGACTGTCTGTATCATTATCACCACGTTCAGCACTCCCTGACATCGATGGCGGACTAGAGGATTGGTCTATGGTATCCATATTAGTATATCGATCGACTATTCCAAATGTAAGTATATCAGGAGAGGGAAAACTACTTTTGTTGTCCTCTGAGTATCTCAACATATGCTGAGATACGTCAGCCTCATTAGATCTAGGCTGATCAAGAGCTGCATCAGTCTTAAGCTCCACTTTATTAACATGTGTCATTATCTCGTTCATTTCAGTTTCCTTTAGTTTTCTTGCGACACTGTCAGATAAGGCCTCACGATGGGAACTGATGAGCTCTTCAGCTTCTAAGGTGTTGAGTCCATCATCAGTTGCCTGAGCTGTTTCTTTACTATCTCCTTCATACCTGTTGTCACCTTGACTCTGTTGCATGGTGTCATGAAACTGTGTAGAAGCAAATATTTCCTCCCCTACTGTATTTGTTTGTGCTACGCCTGGGTTGAGCGTTCCTGTTTTAGTGTTACCCTCCTCATGTTTATCAGCATTGCCATCTAACCCTGCTTCTACTGACCCTTCATTGTTCTCACTTCTTAATGAATATTGAGTTAAATCTGGATCATGTCCATGCTTGGTTTGTGCAGAATCTTTCTCATCTGCTGCCTTTGTCTCTCCGCCTTCGTCATTGTCATCGACATCCTCATCTAGTGATAGGACATTATCCAGCATTGACAGGAATCTGTCACTGGGGAGAACAGTCGGGTGATTCTTCTCCAACTCGCTCTGGAGAGTATTATCCTCATCAAGATTAGCTACCTCTGATTCATTATCTGCAATCAACATGCTTCTACTATCCAACACATCATCAATGTCACTATCACCATCGAGTGGCACTGTGTCTCTCAATTCTGTCTTGATTTTACTTTCCTCTTGACTTTGTTCAAGTGGAAAGTCATTGGTGTTGGATACACTGCTAACACTATATTCTTCACTATTTACTCCTGCTGATAGCATTTCTGTTTTGGTTTCAACTTTATTATCTGTGATTATTTCTTTTTCATTATGTTGTTGCTGCTGCTGCTGCTGCTGCAGCTGCTGCTTGCTGTCAAATTTGCCTGCATCGTTACCAAAGCCTAAAACATCCCCAATCCCAATATCATACCAGGAGTGAGATGGGGAAGACTTCACTTCCTTGTTAGTATTTTCAACCTTTTCTTTGTTGCTTGTTTTCTTCAGCCCTGAATCCTGATGGGTCAGACCAAACCCAATTGTGCTTGACAATGTATCTCCTAGCCAATCAAATGTCCCAGGAATGGCTAACTCTTCCTCTTGTAATTGGTGGCTTTCTAGGTCGAGAGCTAACTTCCTACTCCTAAATCTCTCTTTTTTTTCCTCTTCCTCTACAATTTCAACTTTCACACTTTTTTCAGCATCCTCTGTTTTCCCATTTCCATAACCGAGCCAGGAGTTCACAGTCAAGGTAAAAGCACCGCCTGCTTCCCCCATTTCTGTTCTCTCTTTGTCCTCTTTTTCATGTCCTAGCGTGGTTTCATCAATTTCCCCCTGTCCACCCAATCCCAACCATTGCGTAACGGAGGAAGTTAAAGAATCGTCTCCTTCCTCTGCCTTCGCCTCCTCATCTTCTTTTTCCACATGCTCTGACCCTTGTGGCATACCCAGGAGTCCTGTCACTGTGGAACCAAACCAGGAGGATGATGATGAGGAAGAAGAGGGAAACCCACCTTGCTCGTTTGGCCCCTGCTTGTCTCCACTGCCATCACCGGATTCCATATTCTCAAGGGTTCTGGAAGAACCTTCTGTGTGTCTGTTGCTTTCAGACAGCACGCTTTTGTGGTTTAACTGAAAAAGTTCTTGCGAAGTTGAATAACTGCCACCCTCTCTGAGTTTGGTGTCAAGACCGCCATGATTGGTTTCAGAGTTCTTGTTTCCCTGATCATCAACATTGCCATCATCTTCCTTTGTCTCTAGGTGGCTGGAGTCAATGGGATAGCCATTGTCGTCCAGACAGAAGAAGTCAAATTTCTAAATCAGAGTAAAGACAGACACATAATTGACATAGACAATATATTGCAATCTGTCTCGAATGTAATTTTTTTTTTTTGTTTATTATGTAATATGAATACATTTTAAATTTTAAATGTATTCACCTGGGTTTCTACTACTTTCTCTGCAGTTGCATACACCTGCTCCTCCTTAACGGAATCTTTGGGAAAATATCCAAACTGTTTGTCAATCTGAAATAAAATGTACAGGAATACACTGATATATTATAATAATACGTATTCTGAGTAGTAGTGGTAGTAGTACGAGTAGTAGCAGTATTGTCATTATTGTTCCAAATACCCATAATAAGTTGACATTGATCAAGCTTAATTAATAGCCTGCAGAGTCAAACAGTACAAAAGTTGGACGTACACTTCCTGCCCAGAGGTCCTGTCTTCTTCCAGTTAACTTATGGTAAACAAAAATGGTGTCCCCGCTTGTGAAGCTCAGGAACCGGCAGTCCTTACCATGGTGGTCTTTAGTGGCCTGCACTCTGCTCATAGGGCCTACACACAGTTGATTACACACAGATAGGTAAGATCACACAGTGCTGTGTTATACGAGGTCACATAATAATGTATACGAAAGTGGACATTACACAGATACATGTGCCATTTAATTTAATGTAATTTAGTGTAAAATCCCTGATATGACAGATGTGTATCCATCTGACCACATACGCATGATAGAGGCGAGCTCTGCCCTCAGTTCAGATGGGTTAACGATTCAGAGTTAATACAAAAAAATAGCCATAATATCTTCGTTTTAAAGAGCACGGGGACGTAAGTTACATTTTAAAACTTACTTTCGCATTCAGGATCGCCGCAAATTTTGTAGTCTGACAACAGGCACCATGACAGATATGGTGAAAAGAAGAGAATCACACCGGCGCTGTACAGGCGACGGCAAAACTGCAAAATAGCCATTCCTAGCGTTTTAACAATAATGGCTCAAGTAACAAATGTCCATGTTCCAAAAATAACTACGTTGTTGTGCCACCAAGGTGGACATTGACTCCAGGTAGTTGCTGTCACGATCGTCTCAAAAAGCAAATGAAGAGAGCTGAGATAAGATAGAAATATGTAGATAAATCATTAACAATAACAGCCAATACTATACAGTTAACAATGTTGACCAAAGCGTTTCGTTTTTAGAATGTGCTCCTAAGGGACCGGTGTGTAATCCGATGTGTGGTTTTCATGGATGATTTGTTTTGAACAGGTTATTTTGCAGGCATAACGGCCTTCTAGACCTGTGCGGACTTCGCCCCTGACAACATTTGCATCGAGTTGAGAGCAAAAATAGGTACACATGTTGCAATCATTACCATAGCGACCACTCCGCCCTTTGTGAACGTCATCAGTATGCGCTGAAATACAAGATGGCAGTGTTTATGTTTTTATTTTAGACTGATAGCTGTGATAAATTGAGTTGGTTGATAGCAAAGCTTTTCATTAACTAATACTACTCTTGTTGTTTTAATTTAAACCTGATAGTGTTTACCCTTAGTATATTATATTTTAATCCACAATGAGGTCAGACGTGGAGGACCTCATGCCTAGGTTGCTGCCTATCGAGACTGAGAACAGAACAGAAGCCTTGAAACTCAATGGCGCCCCTCGAAACCCGCAAGAATATCTAAGACAAGTCCAGTAAATGTCGCTTTTCCATTTAGCAACTCGTATTCCATGTTGCCTTTGCAAAACATAAATATATGTATATGGTTAGAGAATTATAAAGTATCCCGACTTTTACTGCAGCTAACTCATTTAACACCGTTCTCATTTCAGGTTGGAGGCGTCATTGTGTCCAGAGGTTGTGGTGGCGCAGATTGATCCCAAGAAACTGAGAAAAAAACAGACCGTCAACGCATTTGTGAGTTGTTCGTTAACATAACAAAAAGACCCAGAGCTAGTGTTTAAGGAGGTGAAGACAGACGTAGGCAGATGTAAATGATGGAGCACATGTATGTACACAAGAGATGCGTGTGTTGAGTAATTGTAATATACACACCGGTGAGCACGGTCTGCATGTGTTTGGCTTTTTAATCTTTTAAACATTATGTACTGAATTTAGGGTTATTAGGCAAGGCAGCTTTATTTATATCGCGCATTTCATACACAATGGCAACTCGATGCGCTTTACATAAAACAAACATTTAACAGTAAGAATTGAAATAAAAAAATAAAATAAAATAAAAACAACTACAGAAGAATAGAAAGAGAAAGAAATAAGATACTATAATAGAGCAGCATAAAATAATGATTTAAAAGGACATAGTGCAAATGAAAGATTACAATTTAAAGTGCTTTGAACGAACTCAATCATAAGCACAGGAGAAGTGTTTTTAACCTGGATTTAAAAATGTTCACAGTTGGGGCTGATTTCAGTTCAGCTGGTAGTTTGTTCCAGTTTTGTGCAGCATAACAGCTAAAAGCTGCTTCACCATGTTTAGTTTTAACTCTGGGCTCCACTATCTGACCTGAGTCAGTAGATCTCAGAGCCCTACTGTGTTTGTATTCTACTAAGATGTCACTCATGTATTCTGGACCTGAAACATTCAGTGATTTGTAGACCAGTAGCAGAACTTTAAAATCTATTCTATAGCTGACTGGGAGCCAGTGTAAAGACTTTAGAACTGGAGTAATGTGCTCTGATCTCTTTGTTCTGGTTAAAACTCGAGCTGCAGCATTCTGAATGAGCTGCAGCTGTTTAATGCTTTTTTGTGGGAGTCCAGTCAGAAGACCGTTACAGTAGTCCAGTCTACTGGAGATGAAAGCATGAATCAACTTCTCCTGGTCTGTTTGAGACATAAAACCCTTCACTCTGGATATGTTCTTAAGCTGATAGAAGGCTGTTTTGGTGATGGATTTGATATGACTGCTGAAGGTCAAATCTGAGTCTATCAGCACACCAAGGTTTCTGACTTGGTCCCTAGTTTTTAGAGAGAGTGACTCGAGATGTTTACTGACGGCAATCAGTAATGGCAACCCGAATGATTTGCTGGAGAGTAATGGCCAGAATTGCCTTACATTTTTGGGGGCTCGATGTAAAATCCCTGACCACTCCCTATTATTGAAATGTAAAGCCAGTGCTGAGAGGTATCCCGCTATTCAGCCCACAGTAGCTCTAAATACAACTAGGTGGCCCAGAGTCTTCCCTGATCATTTTCTTTCATCAGAGTTTTGTTGCACTGTTTTACTAGAAATAATTAGAAATACAGAGGCTTTTTGGTGTAATTAGGAGGATGTGGATGTCTGCTACCCATTACTGTGCAGTGTGCTGTATGCAGAGGTGGACGCATGCTTTCTTAAATCAATTACTAAATAATACCACTGTATATAAGGTGGTCCACTGTATATTTGAATTGCCAAGTACTTTGTGACAAATAACTGAACAATATATACAGCTCCATTGCTTCACTTTGTGTCATAAGTGAAAAACACCAGACTGTCTTTGCGCCTCCTCAGTACGAACCCTTTTGAATCTTTGAAAGTATTTTTCAATATTCATCTGGATTGAGGGAGCAAATATTCAGCGTCATTGTTAAATACCGTATTGGTCCGAATATAAAATGGGGTATTTTTCCTGGAAATACGTCTGAAAAAGTGGGGTCGTCTTACATTCGGGGTCTAGACTTTTAAATGTCAATATACATTCACAACAGATGGCGCTGTTCTACAATTAGACTTCACTTCGATGGTTAATGCAGTTATTTAAATTTTGCTAGGTTACATAGTTGTTTTGTCACTATGAGATGGATAGCCTAATTGGTATTAGAAATACCAATAGACATTGTTCAAATGTTAATGAGCGTATTCACAATAACTCCCAACCTTGTTCAGTTGTAACACGTAAAAAAAAACACAGTCTGATATCGCTAAATCAAACGTTAGCGTATTCACAATAACTCCCAACCTTGTTCAGTTGTAACACGTAAAAAAACCACAGTCTGATATCGCTAAATCAAACGTTAGCGAATTCACAATAACTCCCAACCTTGTTCAGTTGTAACACGTAAAAAAAAACAGTCTATCGCTAAATCAAACGTTAGCGTATTCAGTTTGAAGTCCGCGTCGTAAGCGTGTCTCTTGACAGGTGCCATTTTGGGGTCTTTATACACACACACTAATATTATGGTGAAACACATGTATTACTCCGCGACGCTCCTGACTACGGTAGCCATAACAACCAGAATTAATCCATATATAAGGCGCTCTGGATTATATGGCGCACTGTCGTTTTTTGAGAAAATTAAAGGCTTTTAAGTGCGCCTTATAGTGCGGAAAATACGGTACAGTTTATTTTCATTTTTATGGTATTTAAATACCGTAAGTCGTTCATTTACAAATGTGATTACATTTACCGGTAATTGTATTTAAATGTGACAATTTCATCTAAAATATAATGAAAACATGATTTTATTTAAAAGATGTAAAAAACTTTTTTTCTTTATAAAAACAAGATTTGGTCTTCAAAAACTCTTTTTCCAAAAATGAGTCTTGAAAAACGGGGGGGTCGTCTTATAATCAGGGTCGTCTTATATTCGGACCAATACGGTAATTAACATTAAGCCTTTGCACACTAAGTCCGTATTTTTCGTCCGAAATTGTCGCACGTTTAAAAATAAATACGACCTCACATTGTGTCAATCACGTTTACACGCCGACTCCGAAACCTTCGTCCGTCATTAAAGTTTTCGGAACAGGTTTGATTTTCTGCATTTTTTCGCATAAATCACAGACTTTCGGGAAAAACAATCCTTCCTGCGTATGAACATTGAGTGTTCAGCACGGAGAGGAGGAGCTATTCACAGAGAGGATGGGGCTATTCACAGACGGGTCTGAGAGAGAGCAAGACAGAGCGAAAGCAGGATGAGGGGCTGATGCACTGCGCGCAGCTCTACAATTAAATACGATTTTACCCATTTTAAATAGTTAGAAAAAAATAAAATCAATATGTGGCGGTCAATGTTGATATTGTGGCTGGCCGCCACAAATCAATCAATGTATGGTAAACATGTAGTACATACATTTACTGTCAATTGTACTGCGGTAAGTGGAAAAATACAACTAAAGTGGAAAAAAAAAGAGGTGACTAAAGTTCTGACATTGTCTGTATTACTGGTAACCATCTTTGTTCAAACCTGTCTGATTTGAGCTGAAACCTCGCTGTGATTTTCTCCATGATGAACACATTTTTTACTCTCTCTCCATTCAGTTATACTGGGGGGCTGTGGCTTCAACCAAGAAGCTGTAATTGTTTTCTTCGCTATTAAAAGCAGAATTCTCAGTAAGGAAGTCAAGTTCCCATCTATGGCATTATCTGGGACTATACCCAATATGTACAATGCTAGATCAAGAGTAAAGTCAATACCCAAAACATGTTTTATTTCCTTTGGAATAGTCTTCCAAAAATCTAAAATCTTTGGGCAATCCCAAAATATATGAGTAAAGTCCCCCACCAATCCACAACCCCTCCAACACATCTGAGAAGTATTACTGTACCTTGAGGTGATAGATGGAGTGATAAAATACCTAATTTTGATCTTCCAATGAAACGCCCTCCATGTTGGACTACTAGTTACCTTATGTCCTGCTTTGAATGTTTCTTCCCATTGTTCATCTGTTATTATAATATTTGCTTCCAATTCCCATTTTTCATTGACATCCACATTGTTGTTGGATTCCTGTTGTAGTACCTTATACAATTTTGATATAACCCCTTTCTTTGTCTCTCCCTCTGTATATTCCATTAATAATTCTCCTAGTTTATATTGGGTTTCACAAATATTCTCCCACTCCTTCCTGTTTCTGAAGATAGTTGTAAAAACTTGTAAAAATCATGGGCTGGTAAATTAAATGATTGTGCTAACTGTTGGAATGACTTCAAGGTTTGTCCCCTGAACACTTGTGCAATATATTTTAACCCCTGGTGTGTCCATCTATTATATCCTGCATCCATCATAGATGGCAAAAAATCAGGGTTTGTCGAAATTCTGGTGGCTCTACATATGGAGTTTGACAGTTTTAATTTCTTATGTACCATTGACCATACTCTCATTGATCCAGACATTGCCCACCTTCAACCTCATTAGTGTTACGTCACTCAAAAATGGAAGCAACTCTATAGGTACATTTTTGCAAGAATTCTGTTACATTCCCACCAGGGGTCGCGTTAACCGAATATTTTCCGTCATTGACCGTTTTTATAAAACGGTGACGGAAAAAATAAATAAATCTGAGAGCCGTCCGTCATTTTGACAGATTGCATTTCACACCCTGACCACTTGGTGGCAATGAGCATATTAATTGGTTCTTGTAGAAGAAGAAAAGTAGAGAAGAAGAAAGAAACAAACCCACTTGAAACATTTGATTACGCGCAAGCGGGCACGCGAACGCGAGGAACCTAGAAGGTTGGGCGATGGCCCTTAAATTGGCAGTTGACGATGTTTACAATAAAACATCGTGATGGACGATGATATCGTCGTCGGGGGGGGGGGGGGGGGCATTAATAGGCGGCCCACGAAGCGGGCCGCCTATTAACGGCATGGACCAAGCGGTTCTGGACCAGGAAGGAGACATGAACACTTTTAATAATCCTATAACACACCTATGCACACAACTTTATTTAAAAGCAGTCAAATGGAAAACATGTTTGTTTGTATTGTGGTGTCCGGGGCGTGTGGATGTGCGGCTCCTCCGGCGGAGCGGCTCATGTTAATAGCGGAGTCCGGGAGGGTTCACCTTCACGGCGTAGTTACGAGGGATGTGCGACTATCGTCTTAAACGATACTAACGTGTTTTTTAAAGTTAGAAAGATATTAGATATTCAACAGATATTCACGCTCCGAATTACAGCGATCAGACACGTGGAACTAAAGCCGCGATCACCGGTATGAGTCCCGTGTGTCTAGCGGTGTCTACCTGCCCATGGGTCCGTTTCGCAAAGCAGGTTCAACAACCTCTGAGTCTAATCCTAAACGCTGAGTTGATCTACTCTGAAATAGAAAACTCTGGGTTTTCGGTTCCAGAACAGCGGATTTGAGTTAATTTGATCAACTCAGAGGAGTTCCACCTAGGGTTAAGCGCGTGCACCACAACTATAAAAAGCCAGCATCAATGGAGCCCCGATTCGACGAGTCACCATGGCAACGGGGAAGAGGAGGTCTACGTTTTTCACCAACCTCGAATTGGAAATACTAATGCGCTCATATGGCGAGTTTCAACACGTTTTTAGAAAGAAGTGCAACACTGCTGCGTAAGTTTAAATGTAGTCATTTGCAATCACAATAATATTACAGGGGAAAACTGCTTGAATGGTAACTATTCATTTATTTCATTTAGGTGCAATCCCGCGGGGGAGAAGCGCACATGGCAGCAGCTTAAGATGACATATAAAAACATTGTTCAAACAGATAAGACCTCGGCATGATCATTTTGATCATGTTTTACACTGTAAAGTAAATATTAAGTGGCTATTTGACTGTACACAGCTGCCTTGCTCAAGTGCTCTGCATCTCCGACATTGTACAAAAAACATCCATTTGCAAAGAAACGCAGTGCAACACACAATATCTGCTGGGATGTGAGAGACTACGGTTGGCATGGGCGTCACCATAATTTAATTGGGGGGGGGGACACGTCCCCCCCACCCTTGCAAAAAAGTCGTTTGGACCCCCCCACATTTGCCATCAAAAATATTAGTGCATGACTGGTCTACTAGTCCAGCGCTCTCTCCATTGCTTCACAATCAAATCCGTTCCACTTTATCAGTAGGGGGAATACCCATGTAAATAGAAATCCACTCCGCGTTTTCCTGTTTTTGTTAACACACAAAGCAGCATCACGCACGCATTCAAAACACGCACCGAAGCAAGCCTATGTTGAGAGTCGGATCAACGACAGCGATAGACTTCAGAAACACAGACTGAACGCTGAACACAGTCACTTCAGTCCTCTGTGTATTTGTGTTGTCACAATACCGATACCAAGTTGAGAATTGCGATTTCGATACTTTTCCTGGACAAGGAGAAACACTCGAATAACATTGTTGTGCTTTACCGCGGCGCTGCGGCGGCAGTGTGAAGTGCAAAACACACTGGCGCCGCAGCCAGGGCACATCTTTGGGCCGGCCCAGGACTGTCATAATAATTTATATTTTTTTAAAGTCATTTGTCGTAACCGGAGGCGGTGTGTTACAATCGCCACCCGCCCCGTCGGTCGTCGGTCGTCGGTCCGGGGTGTGTTATGATCGCGCACCCCCCCCCCCCCCCTGAGAATCGCGGTACTTTTGAAGTATTGGTGCACCGTGCAACACTACTGTGTATTACACCAGAACATAATAGTAGTCAGTAATTGCAGACCATGCCAGCTCCAAGGAAAATCAATGAAAGAGGGAGATCATTTTAAATCTGAAAACATGGTAAAATTAACCAGGATGCGGGAAATTGCATCTATTTCTTTCAAATTTTTCTGGGGGAGGACCCCCAAACCCCCCGTCAAAATATGTCCCCCCCACTTTCAAAAAGCTGGTGACGCCCTTGACGGTTGGTAATGCTGCAAATGTAAGGACGGATTAGGTTGTGTATGTAAATGATGGACTGTGACGTGAAACGGTACCGCTGAAATAGCCGACTGACTCTGATTTTTTAAATGATTTTTGACAGACGGCTACGCCAAAACTCGCCTGCTGACTGAATGAATGAGGAAATCAAATGGCGTGTGTGGCTGAAAGAGGGCGGAGACAGATTGAAACTCGATGTTCATTGAGAAAAACCTGGTCCCGACCAGGTTAGTTTCATAGAGTCTGTTACTACGGTAACTGACCGAGAGCGTAAGTTACCTCTCTCTGTGAAACTGGTTTGAGTTACCTCCCTTTGTGAAACGGAAAACTCAGCGTTTCCCTCATTTCAGGGTTAATAAACCCAAGGTTTTCACTAAACCTGCTTTGTGAAACGGACCCCAGGTGTCTACCTGCCCAGGGGCCTCATTTATAAAGGTCTCTGCGCACGAAAATGTTGCGGAAATAGGGATGAAATGTGCGTACGCATCTTTCACCGCCAACGTCGTGATTTATAGAAAAAAACCTTGCGGAAAAGAGTGCGCAGTTCTACGCATCCTTTCACCCTGGAGTAAAGCTCCCGCAAAGTTTTTCAAACAGTGAACTCCGGAGAGGACCACAGGAAGAAGGTGGCGGTAATGCACTATGTGTTTGCAAACCGCCAATAACGCCAAAAGAAGAAGAAGACGCTGTAACCCCCGGAGCTCATTGCGGACCCAACGCACATTGCGCACCACATATGAGTTATTTATTCATTTATATATTTATTTTATGATGTGTGTATGTTCAACACACTACAGCCCTTTCAAATCACAATCCTCGGCCAGACCAACTGTATCACTTAAACATTTAAATAATGAGCTTGATAAATAAGCCACAAAATAGACTTGCGTTGGTCTACTTCATTTAGAAGCACTTTGATCTCCGAATCCGAAAACCGCGCTTTCTTTTTAAAAGGTGCATCCATTTTTCCATCTAATGATTGGTCAGAAAAGGCTCCTTCCTACTTATAAATATGAAGTGATTAATTAGCATTGACCTTTTAAGGACTATTAAGGGATGGACTTGGGAGGAGCAGAGCGCTCGTGCACGCATGCCAAATTAGACGCACGTTGGTATTTATAACTAGAAGAGTGCGTACAGGTGTGCGCAGCAAGGTTTTATAAATCGGAATGTTTTTGTGCGTACGCACATTCTGACTGTGCGTTCACACCAGAAGTGTCTTGCGCTGCAAAGACGCCTTGGACGCTCATAAAGATTTGCTGCGAATATTTTTGTTCGCTTTTGACGCTCAAGACGCTCAATGACGTACAATTAAATTATGCAGACGCATTTAAAGGAGCCGTATGCTTTTAGTACAGACAGCCATATCAAAGAGTGAACTCCCATACACTTTGGCCATATATTGCAGAGACGGTTTTGCTTGTTTGATAAACGATAGTCGCACATTCCTCGTAGCTACGCCGTGAAGGTGAACCCTCCCGGACTCCGCTGTTAACATGAACCGCTCCGCCGGAGGAGCCGCACATCCACACGCACCGGACACCACAATACAAACATGTTTTCCATTTGATTGCTTTTAAATAAAGTTGTGTGCAGTTATACGGTAAATACGATTAAGTGTTCAATGTCTCCTACCTGGTCCAGAACCGCTTGGTCCATGCCGTTAATAGGCGGCCCGCTTCGTGCGTGTGCTTGTAAAAATGATATTTAAGCTGATTATTACGGTATTGTCTCTAAATAAAAAGGGCTTGGATCGTACAAAACCGAGCGCCCCGCCACAGCCGCGATTATCTTTTCCGTCGACATTTTACAGTAGGAACCAACAAAGTACAGTAGGAACCAAAGTGCCGGTGTTCCCCGGGACCCACCCAAACGGAGAGCGTCTACATTCAGATTGGCTGTCAGTTTTTGCCGCTGAAACGCGTCATAGTAATTTGCATGAAGAACTGTCTTCAACTTTTTTTTGACGCTCTGGACGCTCAACTTTTGACGCTGGAAGCGTTGGACGCTTGTGACGCTTTGGACGCTCTTGCCCATAGAAAGTGAATGACTTCCGGCGATTTGGTCGCTCAAGACGCTTCTGGTGTGAACGCACAGTGAGGTTTGGGCGTACGCAATGTTCTACGGAGGGTTTCACGCAGAGGTTTATAAATGAGGCCCCTGGTGTTTACCTGCCCAGGTGTATTGGTCAGTATTTCTGCAGCGATGAGTTAAATCAGGGCTTTTTGCGACCACGGATGTATTCGGTTTGCGATGCTCATGCCTTATTTTTATGTTTTACTTTTTGCTCGACTAATGAAAACGTATATTCGACTAAGCCTCCGTCGATCGACTAAGCCGACTATTAGGGGGCAGCCCTAGTTAACTTACAGCACTTTATATGGACCATTAGTTATATTTTCAATTTATTTACAGAGCAATCCCTGCAAAGTTTTTAGGTAGCCTAATAACTATAGAAGAGACTATAGGATTAGTCTGTGTCGGACGAGGGGGGCGTGGCATCACGATGGTGGCTCTCCATCGTGATGTCAGTCATCACGTCCATCGGCACAACCCTACTAGAAGCCCCACTATACGCGAATTATCCGTGTGATGACAGTCAAGCCCCACTATACGCGAATCGCCTGGCGGCCGATATTAATATATCATTTGCAAATAAGTTAATATATCATCATAAGTTAGTTAATATATCATCTGCAAATAATGATATTGTGTTCTATCCCTCCTTCATCCCTCATTTACTTTATGTCTTTATTTTGTCTTATTGACTCAATCAGTGGTTCAATACTTGCAGCAAATAACAAGGGACTCAGACAGTCTCCTTGTCTGACTCCTCTTTTAAGTGAAAAAAAAAACACCCATTGACTCTAATCTGTGATCTATGAAGGTTGTATGAAACCCGAAATGTGCCAATGTTTGATAAAGGAAGCTCCATTTTACCCGGTCAAATTTTGTTGTGCATTTAAACTGAGCAACGTGGCAAGCTGGGATTTGTTTTTGACACATGAAATAAGATTTAATGTCCTCTTGATATTGTTAGCACCTTGTCTTCCAGGAATAAAGCCTGTCTGATCTGGTTTGATTAATTTAGTTTGTATGCCTCTGCATTCTCCGTGCCATTATATTTGTTCATATTTTCAAATCATTGCAGAGTAAGCTGACAGGTCTATATCCCTCGCATGAAGTTGGGTCTTTGCCCTCCTTATGTAAGACCGAGATGATGGCTTCTGACCAAGTCTTTGGTGAGTCACCTGATGCTAGAGCGTAGTTAAAGACTCTACATAATACTGGTGTGATCTCCCCTGCAAAAACTTTATAAAATTCCCCTGGAAACCCATCTGTACCAGGGGATTTATTGTTTTTAAGATTTTTTATAGTATCTGATATTTCCTGTACAGTAATTGGCTGTATCATTTCAAATGCTTCTTCTGCCGATAGTGATGGTAGATTTTTTTTATTTTTTTTTATAAGAAACATTTGAGTCTTGTTTTCTGTGGAGTTTAGCTCAAAGTCGTTATATAAGTCTTTATAATATTCTGCAAAAGCTTCCGCTATCTCTGTTGGCTTTACCACAAGTTGTTTGAAAATGGAATGTTTTACTTTTGAAATGATCCTATTTGTTTGAGCCTTTCTCAGTTGGAATGCTAGAAGACGACTTGCTCTATTCCCCATCTCATAATATCTTTGATTTGTAAAGTGTAGAGCTCCTTCTGCCTTGTATGTTAGTAATTTATAGTAAACACTGTACCGTGTTGAAGTTCCCCCCCCCCCCCCATCAATACCATCCCCTTTGCGTTACTTGAAATAACATTGGCTATATTTTTAAAGATCGTTTCATTTTCCTCATTTGGGGCATGTATGTTGAGTACTGATATAGCCATATCTCCTATGGAGCCAACAACCATTACATATCTTCCCATATTATCTTTTATCACTGACTCGACTGAAAATGGTAGGGACTTATGAATTAATATGGCTATGCCCCTTTTGCCATATGAATTAATATGGCTATGCCCCTCTTGCCATATGAATTAATATGGCTATGCCCCTCTTACCATATGAAGCATGAAATACTTGATTTACCCATTCTCTTTTTAGTTTTCTATATTCCTCCTCCACCATTGTGTTTCTTGTAGTAGAGCAATTGAACATTGTAAGTATTTTAGTTGGCTCACCATCTTCCTCCTCTTGATGGGATGATTTAAACTGTGGACATTATAAGACACAAGTTTCAGCCGATCCATATCAGTTTCAGTTTAAGACAGCCATCAACTCCCCACCTCTCAAAACAACTGTGCACAAAATTACACAGTAAAAAAGATCAACATTAACCATCTCCTTCAGAACTATTTTACAATAACAAAAACAAAAAATTGTGACTTCCCACTGTCCCATCGCCAGAGAGATGTGGCGTATTCTCTCTGCAACTTCCAAGGTGTTGAGTAAAGTTTCTGCTTGCTCTAACTGAGCAGTAATTTTGCTCTCTATAACCAGTATTCATGTTGATTTTATCTAGGTAGTAATACCTTTAACTAGCTCTGTAATTATTCAATGTGCATTATATAAAGCAGATATTTAAATGTGTTTCAGGCCATGTATCTATTTGTGTTTCTATTCTTTCTTTGGTCCTTACCATTGTTGTCATATTAATTCACTGGATGATTGCTTGAAAGTCCGCCTCTGTGATGTGTGGCTGCCTCTTCTTCCTCCTCTGTCCTGTCGCTGTGGTCCAGCTGTCGTTCATCATCATCCTCTGTAGTCTGTCCCTCTCGTCTTCCTCCACGCTGATCCCCATGTCCTCCAGCATAGGTGCAGCCTCCATGAGTGTAGCAAACATCTTAATCCCAGAGTCCTTTTAGCTGTGCAGGATACGGAAACTGTGCCTTCATGTTCCTCTCTTTAAGTTTTTTATGATGTCCCGCACCCATTTCCTCTTCCTTTGTGTCTCAGTTGTGTAGTCTTGATTGAAGTAGATAATTTGTCCCTCATACGTGGTCTTTTGTTTCCATGCTTGCTGTATTACCTGCTCTTTCATCCGTGCGTCCAAGAAGCGGCAATGATTGCTCGCGGGGGGAGCGTCACTTTCTTTCTGTTTGGCAATTAACGAGCGGTGCGCTCTTTCAATTCGGATGTCCGTGTCATCTAGGATCTGCAGTGATGAGTGAATAAAGTCTGTTGTGAACCTTATCATGTCGTTTTTCTCAGAGCCCTCCGGAATGCCATGTATCCGTATGTTATTGTGTCTCGATCTGGATTGCAAGTAGTCACATTTTGCGGCCAACTTTGCCTCCTGATGAAGGAGGAAGGCGGCCATTCTTTCTAGCCGTGCCGTCTTGTCCTCCGTGTCTCCCAGCCTCTCTTCCACATGTTCCATGTGGAAGAACAAGTTCCTTCATGTTAGTCTCTAGCCTAGCCAAGGTCTTTTTGTCGTCATTAGCCCCCTCTGTGTGCTCTTGTCTTAGCCTGTGTAACTCCGCCAATATTACCGAGTCCTGTTCACCTGCGGCCTGCATCTTGCCCGGTGTAGTTACTGATGTGGTGATGGTACCTCCAGTATTTGTTTTGTTCTTTTTTGTTAAGCCTCCCTTTTTGTCCATCTCTCCCTATTTACTTTCTTTATCAAATGTTAATGACTTTAGTTGGATTTCTGCTCCAAAAGTAGTCTTAAAGAGCTATTTTTAATTGGTCTTTTCAAGAGCTTGTTTTCCTGCTGCCTCCTACCACATGGCACCACCGGAAGTCAGTGCTCGACTTTTGAACTGAACTTATATTACTTATCTAATTTTGAAGACTTATTATGGTACATGGGGTAGGTCAGACCAATGTGAAAACTGTGGCCGTTGCTTGCTCTTCCAGCATCCGCGATCTTTTCTAGTATCTTCTTAGATGTTGTTCACCAGGTTGGCTCTGCCACCGCTCATTCCACTTTATCCAGATCCACTGGGATGCCACCTCTGCCTGCTTGGTGTTGTCGGCTACCAGCCGCTTCCTTGCTGGCCCTTCAATCCCAAGCAGTCCAAGTGCTCTCCAGAGTGACTGCCCTGCGAAGCCCCTGCAGCTGTTCAACTGAAAGGTTCCAGGCTTTCCATCCATTTTGCTGGCTCTCGAAGATGAGTTCCTTCTAGGGTCACTGTGGAACAAAGGTGCTCCTCCACCTGCTCTTTTGTTGCTTTCAACTCCCCTGATCATTTCTCGCCTCGATCAGTGTCCACCCTTTCCTTCAGCCGTCGCTTCCTGTCCCTGCTTCAGGCGTTTTCCTTTGGCTGGGTGCTGGATCTGGCAGCCCTGAGCTTCTTCCCTACGTCTCCTGCAATGGCTGCCTTCAGCACCTGGTCCATGTCGTGATCAAACATCTCCCATTCCTTCTTTGCTGCTGCGGCAGGCCAGTTCACTGGCTCTTTCCGGGCGTCTCCTGCGCAGGTGTAATGAGCCGGTCGTCTTGTGTCCCGAGTGTCTTCGCTCTCCCTATGGTGCCTTGTCTCCTCTGGTACATCAATGATGCTGTTCCTGCCCCCCTCTTTGTCACGTGCCTGGAGATTCTGGGGACTGTGTTTTGACTCCTGTCCAGGCCTCTCCTCCGTCTCACCAGGTTGCCCTATGCGTTGCAAATTATTGGTAGGTTGCTAGAACTTCATCTTTATCTGATGTATCTTCAGACCCCTCTCGTTTTTGCATATATTCCCACATCTGCAGACCCAGGATAAATTGCTTAGCTGTTGGGTTAACCCTAACCCTAACCCGTAGTTGATTGTCCCTCATAACAACGGTCTGTCCTGTGGGTCGATCATCCTCCCCTGCTCTCGCCCGATACCAGGTTTTGTTAATGATCTAGCCCAGGAGATCAGAAATTCTGTTTTAGGTGTAATATTGGACGATGCCGTCCTAGGATGTTTACTTTACGCCGATGATATGATCCTCCTGGCGAGAGAGAGTCGGGAGACACCCTGCAGAAGATGTTGAATATTGTTAACCTCTGGTGCTCTAAATGGAGGCTTATGATCAACCAAAGTAAAACTTATGCACTTCAGAAGAAACTGTACTGTAAGATCAGATTTTTTTATTTGGAGCCATGCCTCTGGAATATACTGATTCCTATAAATACTTGGGCTTTACTAGGGATGAATTCATGTCCTATTCATGTCCTAAATGAGGATTGGAATCTTGGCGGACTCACTGAGGAGAGCTGTAGGGTCAATAATCAGTAAAATGAAAGACATCGGCTGTTCCACATACGCACAGCTCTATGCTGTAACGTTAATATGTTGAAACAAAAGTTATCCCTCAATTATAGAGAGAAATGGTTACATTACATCTGGTCCAAGTCTAAGCTTAGATCATATGTTCAGATGAAGCAACGTTTTGGTAGTGAGCCCTATGTTACTTCCTGTCCAACTAGAAACCAGAGGTTGTGTGCTCAGTTGAGAACTGGTATCCTACCCTTTGCTATTGAAGTAGTCAGTTCACAGCTATGCCAGAGGAGAATATGATATGCAATGTTTGTGGTCTAAAAGATGTCAAATTATTTTAATTTCATGTTTTTTTTTACATTATATGACAAATTGAGTATTCCCTTGTTTGATGAAATGCAAAAGCAAAAACCTGAGCTATTCTGGGTAGGTGATGGCCAGAAGTTGGAGTGGTCATTTAAGGCTGAAGTATTTTAGACTGCGAATCTTATTTCTAAGGCCTGGAATAGAAGCATTTTATAATAGTGGATTGGGAAGCGGGCGCAGGTTTCTTTTTTTTACGTTTACAAACAGCGATTCAAGTAGTGGTCGGGTGCAATTAAAGCAAAATGAGAAAACATCACTAACACACACACTCTTGTTAATGTGTTACTTGTGTGCCAGGTCTCAGGCTGCCAGGCTGCTCCTGAAGGCTTCTCCCCCAGCCTTGGATGGCAGCAGCAGCAAGTCGCTAACTTCTCAGATGTCAGACAGGTACTAAACACACTCCATTAACTAATGCTTGTAAACAAAGTCTAAACATAGTCTTCATATCCTTTACTTTTTAAAAGAGTGAGAAGTCCCTAGGGATGTGACGATACACACGAATAATACGATACACGATATTGGTTTCACGATACGTTATAGTCACGATATTAAAAATAAAGTTGAAATGAAGACAATGTATAATTGAACAAGATTACTTGTTTATTACTTGTTTATAGAGAAAAAATGTACTAGGAGGACAATGTTTACCACAAAGTATGGCTGAGGTATGAAACAATATTTAAAATAACAGTGAACTATGAAATTGAATTAGAAATACTACAAAATATTTTAATAAATGTCAACATAAAGAGAAACGCCGAGAGAGGCGTTTAAAAAAATGCCAGGGACATTTTCCGAAAACGCACTGCTACATAGGAATATAATGTAAAACGAGTGCTGGCAAAAAAAAAACCCGCTAGGTGTGAACACACGCCCTAATTCTGCACTTAAATAGAAAACATACCAAAATAAATCAACATAAAGCTAGTGTTCTCCACTGCAGGGGACTTTCGGACTGTTCTTTAGGAAAATTAGCATATCAACATTTTCAGGCAAAATGTATATTATATTTATTATACTCTTATTACAACCTTGCTGTCTGTCAGTACTAACGTAGGCGATAGAGCATGGCAGAGGAAGGCGAAGACAATGACAATCTGTTGATGGCACCCTCTAAGTGCACAAATGGTATGATATGTGGTTATGTGAAGTCAATCTCGGAACCCAATCGGTTACTGTCTGACGATGATTTAGCCTCTAGGGGCAAAGGCCAATATTTCTGGGAGACCGGTGTAGCCAGCGGATATCCAGGCCAAAACTTCCTCTTCCATGCACCAGTCATTTTTTACAGTCCGATTTAACAAATTGAAACACATGAACGGAGCTGGAGTTAAGAGACGACGTCTACGACCAGATTGTTTCACAAATAGCCTTTCCACAAGAAGCTAATAAAAAGCTTAATCACCGTCACCCGATAGCCAATGGGTGCCCAGATTGCATTTCGGCTGTTGTGTTACGCCTCTTTTGCTCTCCACACGGACGGTTTACCCGGATGCAACCCAAGCCCACTCAAACGAGATTGGTCAATACTACTCGGACCAGAACACTTCCGATACCAAGATATTGTCCCTTTGCCTACAGATTCTGCGTTCATATGCAGATACCTGTTTATAGAGATAAATGTTAAGTCATGTTCGTTTCACGATGCATTTTTTAAGCTCCAGGTCACGTTTTCATTTTGCGATATTTTGTGGCACGATATTTCGTCATACCTCTAGTCCCCCAATGTGAGCAATAATGTTAAATGACAATTAATGTAAAGTTTTGTAAGTATGTAGACGGTAGATGTGTTTTGCCAGTCTACATCAATGGACTTTACTTCAACTAATTAATGTTGTTTTTAATGCTGTACAACAAGTAAAATACCTAAAATCTTCCAAATCTATTTCCCAGTGTAACAGGAAGTATAATCTGTCCTGTGGTATGTTTGCATATCTTGCTTGCTTGTACATTCAGAGCTTTGCCAAGCATAGGAGACACTGGAGCACCCAGTCTTTGGATGAAAACGTGGTAATGGTGAGTGAGACCTACTAGTAGCCTACTATGCCATCACCATTACTATTGTGTCAATTGTTCTTTGGTTCACATTGGCATATTTGCATGCAGCCATGCATTAAATATGTCAATATGCACTATGAAATACGCATAAGGCAATACATAATTATGTCCCAATTCAATAAATACTGATACATGCACATTTACAAAGTTATTGTAAATTCATTGTCTACACAGTGAGTGTTTTGAGTCTCTCTTAAAATCGTGATTTCAAAATGGTTGTGACATTGCAATACAAAGAGAGATGTTTTAATTGTCTAAACAGACGGGAACAGTTGTCGACGAGATGTAGATGTAATTGTTTTCAAAAACACCTCCGGAGGTAGTGTATACTACATTCAATCTAGATTGACTCGCAAAACTAGCAATCATCATCAAGACAGAATCTCTCATGGAAGCGTTGTCAAGTCACGTGCATAGCTCATAAGTCAGTTGTCAACCTATATAAAGCAATCGGTATCATATGCAGATTTCTCTGAAACATTTAAAACTGTGCCACACAGTGCTTACTTACAACTTAATATAAAGTCTGTGCCATGTTCGATCGCGATACAAGCAGAAATTGATCAAAAGATCAGAGGAAACCAGGGGCCGTATTCACAAAGGATCTTAGGGCTAAAAGTAGCTCCTAACTGGCGAATTTAGGAGAAACTCCTAAAAATAATGGGCGTGTCGGTCTTAAATTTAGGACTCCTAATTTTTTTCACTAAGAGCAATTCACAAAGTATTTTAGGCCTAAAAGTAGCACCTAAGTCTAGGAGAGCTTAAAAGTCCTCGAGAGGACTCCTAACTCAGTAAGACCTATTAACAAATAATCGGAAAATGGCTGCGAGACGAAATGTTTTGGAGACAATGGAAGACTGTGAATTGATCAAGAGATATAGGCTAAATCGTGAGGGTATAAAACTTGTTGTGGAATTAGTGCGGGATGCAATAACATCCCCGACTAACAGGAATAACCCGATTAGTCCGGAAATAAAATGTTTGGCAACACTACGATATTTAGCAACAGGGAAAATGCAACTTTGCAATGCCGACGATTTAGGAATATCGCAACCATCAGTCAGCCGTGCCATAAACCAAACCATCAACACGCTCTGTAGACCACATATAAATTCAATTCAAACTTTATTAAGGACACATCTCATGAAAGGTCCATAACACCAACACAACACAATACAATAATAATAAAATAATAAAAATAGAATATATATATATATATATATATATATATATATATATATATATATATATATATATATATATATATATATATATATATATATATGTAAATATACACACACACACACACACACACACACACACACACACGATTCCACAATGATCCTATATTTACATACAGGCTAGAAGAGCTGACAGAGCTCAGTTCAAAGTTGGTTAAGGCTGAAATAATACCATTAATATCATCCAACAGTTTATCCGGTTTCCTTTGGACAATCAACAACTACACAGGATCAAAGCCAACTTCATGGCATACAGGTATGCCCGGTGTGGTCGGTGCTATTGACGGGACGCACATAAAAATAATTGCGCCATCAAAAGATGAGGACGTGTTCGTCAATAGAAAGAAAGTACATTCCATCAACACGCAGATTGTTTTTGATGCAACTTTTCACATTATTGATGTTGTTGCAAAGTGGCCTGGGTCTACCCATGATTCGCGTATTTTAATGGGGAGCGGTCTGAGGCAAGACGTGGCTCTTGACACCCTATCTCAATCCACAACCGGGAGCACAGTTAAAGTATAACATGTAAGTGATTACGCAGATTACGCTTAGTCCTATGCGTAAAAAACATCGTATTAGCTCTTTGTTTGCATGGTGCTTTTAATTGCCTCCTTGATTTAATGCAATTTACGTATTTTTATTGTTTGCTTTTTCTCTCTTTAACGTGCATATAGACAACGTCATTATCGTGGTCTGCACAAACTTGTCATCATGCGTGTATTCTGCTAACTGCACTGTCCATAACTATTTGATAGGAATTCTAGCCTAGGCTATTTCCTTGTTTTTCTGTGATTTAGTGGGCTCGTTTGTGGGATGTTGCGGATGAGTTTCACAGAGACCGCCTGCTCTGAACAACCAATCACCGTACTGACCGCTTCTAAACTCGTGCACGAGAATCGACATAATCCATAGCAACGGCGCGTCACTCTTAGTTCACTCTTAGTGATTTATCCTTAGTATGAGTAGGTCTCAGCGGCTTTGTGAATAACTTTTAAGAAAAAACTCCTACGTAAAATGTTTTAGCGCGAGTTAGGAGCACTCCTAGCGGTAAGATAAAATGCTTTGTGAATACAGCCCCAGGTGCCTAATGTCACTCTCGCTTGATATACACTCACCGGCCACTTTATTAGGTACACCTTGCTAGTACCGGGTTGGACCCCCTTTTGCCTTCAGAACTGCCTTAATCCTTCGTGGCACAGATTCAACAAGGTACTGGAAACATTCCTCAGAGAGTTTGGTCCATATTGACATGATAGCATCACGCAGTTGCTGCAGATTTGTCGGCTGCACATCCATGATGCGAATCTCCCGTTCCACCACATCCCAAAGGTGCTCTATTGGATTGAGATCTGGTGACTGTGGAGGCCATTTGAGTACAGTGAACTCATTGTCATGTTCAAGAAACCAGTCTGAGATGATTCGCGCTTTATGACATGGCGCGTTATCCTGCTGGAAGTAGCCATCAGAAGATGGGTACACTGTGGTCATAAAGGGATGGACATGGTCAGCAACAATACTCAGGTAGTCTGTGGCTTTGACACGATGCTCAATTGGTACTAATAAGCCCAAAGTGTGCCAGGAAAATATCCCCCACACCATTACACCACCACCACCAGCCTGAACCGTTGATACAAGGCAGGATGGATCCATGCTTTCATGTTGTTGACGCCAAATTCTGACCCTACCATCCGAATGTCGCAGCAGAAATCGAGACTCATCAGACCAGGCAACGTTTTTCCAATCTTCGATTGTCCAATTTTGGTGAGCCTGTGCGAATTGTAGCCTCAGTTTCCTGTTCTTAGCTGACAGGAGTGGCACCCGGTGTGGTCTTCTGCTGCTGTAGCCCATCCGCTTCAAGGTTCGACGTGTTGTGCGTTCAGAGATGCTCTTCTGCATACCTCTGTTGTAACGAGTGGTTATTTGAGTTACAGTTGCCTTTCTATCAGCTCGAACCAGTCTGGCCATTCTCCTCTGACCTCTAGCATCAACAAGGCATTTGCGCCCACATAACTGCCGCTCACTGGATATTTTCTCTTTTTCGGACCATTCTCTGTAAACCCTAGAGATGGTTGTGCGTGAAAATCCCAGTAGATCAGCAGTCTCTGAAATACTCAGACCAGCCCGTCTGGCACCAACAACCATGCCATGTTCAAAGTCACTTAAATCACCTTTCTTCCCCATTCTGATGCTCGGTTTGAACTGCAGCAGATCGTCCTGACCATGTCTACATGCCTAAATGCATTGAGTTGCTGCCATGTGATTGGCTGATTAGAAATTTGCGTTAACGAGCAGTTGGACAGGTGTACCTAATAAAGTGGCCGGTGAGTGTATATTGCACCAGTGAGTTTTATAAACAGGACAAAATTACATCCATCTCTTAAATGATGCCAAAGAAAAATTAAAGACCTAATTTATTGATGTAGGGAGGTAAAAACCATAATTATAAAAGGCAACAACAGAATAACGTGCCCTTAAAGGGGAACTTAGGGATTTTTCAACCTGGACCCTATTTTCCCATCAGTTTGGGTCTCAGGTACTAATGCGGACAACAATTTTTTTAATTGGTCTATGGGGAAAAGGCGCTCCGTCAATGCATGTCCTCTATAGGTGCTTGTTTTGCAACTGACAGGCTCAGATTGGTATTATGAGTGTTGGACAACATTATGGAAAGGATCTCTTCAAAGGAATTAAACATTTATCTTTACTTTTCGCTTGATCCGGTCTGTTTGTTATTGTGTAACCAACCCTCGTTCAACAAGAATTTGTGAGAAATATCGCAGGAGTCACCAGAGTTGAGTTGTTGCCGGTAGAGAATGGTGGAAACGTGAGTGACGATTGGAGAGGAGAGCACAACACCGGCAGGAGTTTGTGTTGGACTACAAAAAGCGTAGCTGTTATCTAAAGGATAAAAAAGCAATGGTTCGTGTCTGCGATATTTCTTGTGAATTCTCAATGAACTACACACAATAACACACAATAACAAACGGACCGGATCAAGTGAAAAGTAAAGACATTTACATTTACATTTAGGGCATTTAGCAGACACGTTTGTCCAAAGGGACTTACAATAAGTACATTTGTTAGAAGAAAGTGCAACAGTAAATCGCTATCAGTAGAGTAAGGATTTCACAAGAACAAGTTTTAAGCACACCCAATTGCTAAGTTAACCCATTCCTAGTATACAACAGAGATGAGTGCGAAAATACTAAGTGCATAATATCAAAGTAAGTGCCAGGACAAACATCGAATTTTTTTTTTTAATTAGTGGGAGGGGGCACGGTAGTAGAGGAAGGATGCCAAGCGGGGTCCAGGTGAACTCTGAACAGGTGGGTCTTGAGTCTCTTGCGGAAGCAGGTGATCGACTCTGCAGTCCTCATATCAGCAGGGAGCTCGTTCCACCATAGCGGCGCCAAAACAGAAGAGTTGTGACTTAGCTGTGCGACATTTGCTTGCGCTCAGGGATGGCAGTACCAGCCGGCCGGCTGAAGTAGTTGCGCGGAGGGCTCTAGCCGGGGGTGGGGTCTGACTAGTGCTTGGAGGTAGGTTGGGGCGGTTCCGTTGACAGCCTTGTAGGTCAGTACCATCGTCTTGAATCTGATGCGAGCTGCTACAGGGAGCCAGTGGAGGTCGCGTGGGAGAACTTTGGCAGGTTGAACACGAGTCATGCTGCTGCGTTCTGGATGCGTTACAAAGGATTGTTCGCAGAGGCAGGGGGTCCAGCCAGGAGTGAGTTGCAGTAGTCGAGGCGGGAGACGACGAGTTCTTGGACCAAGAGCTGCGCTGCTTCTCTCGTGAGGAAGGGTCAGATCCAGCAGATGTTTAGAGGAAATCTGCAGGATCGGGTCACCGTGGTGATGTTGGCTGTGCAGCGCAGTTGGTCGTCCAGTATGACACCGAGGTTCCTCGCAGTTGGTGAAGGACCCACCACAGCATGCTCAACAGTTACCAGTAGGTCCATGTGAGGGCAGTCCATCCCCGGCAAGAAGAGGAGCTCAGTCTTGTTGAGGTTGAGCTTCAGGTGGTGCGCAGATGTCCAGGTGCTGATGTCTGCCAGACATTCTGAGATGCGAGTTGCAATCAGGCTGTCAGAGGAGGGGGAAGAGAGGAATAGTTGAGTGTCATCTGCGTAGCAGTGGTGGAAGAAACAATGCAAAGTTATTACAGAGCCTAAAGATAGTGTATAGGGAGAACCGGGTCGTCGTTCGCAGGGGCCTGACACTAACTATGAATAGTCCTTAAGTAAAGAGATGCTGCTAATGCAGTCTTGGCTCCGCCCTACAATCAACTTTATTGAATACACCTGAGTAGCTGAAACTGGCTGAATTGCCTGCTTAGCAGCAATAGGTACACGCTTAAATTATGCTAGCTATTGTAATTAACTCAACAGAAATGCTAGAACACAAGTTCTGATTAAATTCTGTACTCACCAGCAAGATTACATGCAGCTCTTAACAAACAAAATGTAATAAATCAAAAGACAAATGTTTTATTCCTTTGTAGGGATTTGTTCCATAATGTTGTCCAACACTTATAATAACAATCTGACGTACGTTGACGGGGCGCACTTGGCCCATAGTTTTACATTACTACTGTTTCGTGGCTGACGGCTGAAGCCCTCTCACTCAATACTGGACCAAATTAAAAATGTTTGTCCACATCAGTCCCTGAGACCCAAAATCATGGGAAAATAGGGTGCAGGTTGAAAAAACCCGTAGTTCCCCTTTAATGTGTGTGATATGCGTCACCACATATGTGTCCCTGCTTGATATATGCATGCACATATTTGTATGTGTGCGCATATCAAGTGGGGATCTCTGGTAAAACTGCCCCTGTGTGTAAACAGTTAAACAGTTGTGGAATCTAGATATTTCAGGGCCATAGATATCCACACTATGTCGGCTAGTATGGACAGAATGATACCTGACCTGTGTTTGTAAATGTCACAGCCCAAGCTGGCAGATGAGGAGGGTTGGAAGATGTTTTGTTTAGGAGAGACGGTCTACAAGGCCACCGCAGCGAGCGAAACAGACCCGAACCCAAGCAGTGCATTGGACTACAGCAAGGTTGTGTGTTGATGCGTTTGTTTACTAATTCTCTTTGTGTGTCTGTGTGTTTTGGAAATGGTGCAGTGTATGGATCTTTTTGTATTTTTATGTGCACCAATGTAATATTTGACAAAGTAGGATTGCAACTGTGTATCTACTTCTGTTATGATTTAATTGCTGTTGACCTTTCTTAATGTCATTTGTGTTGAATTGATTAGCATGAACATTCTGTAGATAATTAAACCTTGAACTAGCAACTGATTACTTATGCTAAAATTAAATTCAAATTTGGGTGTTAAGCAGATTTCCCCCCCAATAATGATGAATAGTGGAGGGGGAGCTATGGATGTTATAATACTACCATTGTTTTGATCAAGTTCATATTTATTTTCAGATGGGTTTCCCACCTTTCCTCAGTATTGTCAGCAGACTCAACCAGGTAGTGTTCCCTGCTCACTTTCTGAGGCATTTAGTGAATCATCACCTTAAATTAAACATCGTCTCTGGTTTTACATTTTTTTTCCCGTCTTCAGACTACAGTCTTGGCTGTGCTGGAGATTCTTGCCGGCTGGTTTGAAGAGGGTGAACTTGTTCCTCAGTTGGTGAGCAGATATGTCAATATAGTTGACTGAATTTCAAGATAAACAGTGTGGTGGTTCCCTGATGTTTTACCACATGGACCTGTGTTATAAGAGAGATTGTGTGTGTGTGTGTGTGTGTGTGTGTGTGTGTGTGTGTGTGTGTGTGTGTGTGTGTGTGTGTGTGTGTGTGTGTGTGTGTGTGTGTGTGTGTGTGTGTAGGGCCGCTGGTTGTATGCACTGTTGGCCTGCTTGGAGAAGCCTCTGATCCCTGAAGCCCACTCTCTAATCAGACAGTTGGCCAGGAGATGTGGCCAGCTCCGCACCACACTGGTAAGCTATGTTATTGCTCTGTATGTTTACCTTGCATCTCTCACGCTAATTTCCCTAGGTTTGCTTTGTACTATAATATAAGCGTCTTTGGGCTTAAGCAGCGTTCACTGTGGCCTCTATCCTGTTCCGGTCTATAATTAATTACATTCAACTTCAATTAACCAAATCATTCCATGTTTTTGTTTAATTTTAATTGTATTTGTTTGATAGTCTGTTTACCAATGGGCTCATTTGTTACAAATGATCATGAGAATGTTTTGTGATGTTTTGATCACACATTGTGGTGTCTCTGCATCTACAGCAGAGTCAGGAAGACGAGAGGCTGCCTGTCCTCAACCTCCTCATCTGCCTTGTGGCCAGGTAGCCAACAACCCTAATATAGAGGATTTTATTGTGAGAGAAGAAAGATACAAGGGTATTCAAGTTCAGGATATGGAAAATTAACCCTGATACCTGAACAATGTCTATTTTCACTCGTAATCACCTTATAGCCTTGTGAGACCATCCAGATATTCAAGTTTGCATTTTGGAATGAATATCTGCCCTCAGCTTGGCAGCAAATGATTTCCGCATATGGGCACAGCCTTACATTGTTAAAAAACCTCCAGCCAATCAGATTAAATAACTAAGTGATGCTGTTAGTCTCTTCGCTCTTGCCAAATCCAGTCGGAAGTAAAGAAAAACCCTCCGTGCATCCTTCCAATTTCATCTTTTAACAGTTATTTGGTCTCTTTCAAATAAACTTTCAATTGCTCCGTCGATTGCTACTATCCTTGGGTGACGTCATTGTTTTGAAATTCTGCAGACTGCGGCGCTCCTTGTTTGTCATTAACTGAAACTCCCTCCCCCTAGCACTGATTAATTTCCATCCATTATTGTTAACATCGGCTCTTGTGTAATGTTGTGGTTGGATTTAGCCTATGGATTTATCGCACCTGTCAACTTTGTTCTGCACGTAAAGGTGTGTGAAAATTGAAAGTTTTTATTTTTTAAACCAAGAATCTGCGAATCGTGGTCGACTTGGAAAATTGAAAAGGCTTTCAACTGGCTCAAGGACAGACTGATGCAGAGAGAAACAGAATGTGAACTTACGACATCAGGATGGTCTGACAAGGATATGTTTTTTGCTTTTGTGATGGGGTTTATTGCAGATATTTTGAGCAGAATGACCTGGCAGACCAGCAGGAGTGAACTAAATGAATGAGAAGCCAACATCTATCAATCAGCCATTCATGTATACCTACAACACAATGGAGGACTCTGTCCTAATGTAGATGGGGCGCTACCCACCAATGAGACATGGCAAATTCATCAGAGAATGAACAAGAAAATATATAAAACGCAACACATGTCAACACCTTGACATTGTTTGGAAGTATTTATGATGGGGCATGAACTTTTAAAGGCCCAATGCATGTCCTTACCCAAGCTTTGTTGATAAGAAATGACCCCCGATCATTAGATGTTGTTTGCAACAATGGATGCTTTCCAAGGTCACATGTTTTATCAAGTCCACTGCATCGGGCTGAGTAGTGGCCAAACCCAACGTCATGAGCTGGACATATTTGACTTGCTCTTTGAATTATGTTGAGCTTTGGATGTAAATAATTGTTTAATAAATAATTAATAAAAAACACATTACAGGGTGTCCGCGCATCCTTAAAAAGTCTTAAATTCATGTTTCTAAATTTAAGGCCTTAAAAAGTCTTAAATTCGTTAAAAATGTCATATGCTGGTCTTAAATACTGTAACTCAAGGTCTTAAATTTGTTGGGGCAGGACTATTTATTTTTTTATTTTTCTCGCCGAACTTTTCAGGAAGGACATGTAGAGAAGCTTCTTTCTTGCTAGCTGCATATAAACGGTTATCAGCGCGCTTGCTAGCTAGTCCGCTATGCTTGGGTTGTAATACAGCGGGATACCCCCCACCATCACATGTTTTAGGTCTTAAATTTCATTCAAGGTGGTATTAAAAAGGTCTTAAAAAGTCTTAAAGTTGACTTGCTGAAACCTGCAGATACCCTGCATTACCAGTGTCAGAACCTCTATGTTGGTGTGTGCTATATGGTAGCCTGGCTCCGCCCGCCTACGTACTTCCGCTCAATTTTCATTTCACTTCAGTACTAGGTCTGGCAGTGCTGTATGTTAGAACGATGTCTTTTCCCTCAAATGTGCCTTCCAATCAGCGAACAGGAGGCGCGGCCTGAGAACTGACGTATAGGTTGTGCGCGAATTTCAGTTATTGAGTGGAAGTACGGAGGCGGGCGGAACCAGGGCCGTGTTCCGATATCTGTACTTCCCGTACTTAGTATACTTAGTTTGAGTACGTAGGGTGTTCCGATTATGATCGCAGGCAAAAGAAGTGTACTTGAAAGGACCCGTATGTGTACTCAAATCGGCCAAAATGCTGAGTGTGCAACGGTGTACACTATGCGTACTCAACGGCAGCCATCTTAGCTACTAGCGGAAGAGGCGGAGCCAGGCTGAGCCGCGCCAGAGCCCGTTGTACCGAATTTTGGTTGCAGTTCCACCAGAGCTCCACTGGGGGCGATCGCCCATGAGTGCAGAATGAATGGGAGCAGATGGAGCTAGACTAAATGTGTCTCTTTCACCTGATTCTCATTGAGAAATCTCAGATTTGATTGTAGTTTTTACGTTCAACATGGGTTATAGATCGAAAGTTGAATGAACGAGTACTTATGTCCTTTCGATTTCTTACAGGACGAGTTGTTGTTGCCCATAACACGCTAGCATTCTGCTAATGAACGCTGATTGGTCAGTGAAGGACTGATTACGACCAGAGATCTGCTTGATGGCATCTTGGCATCCGAAGCGGGACCAGAATGTTAAGGTGGACCTTTTCGCCCAAGTTCTTTTTTTAACACAGCAACTTTTTTTGGTTGCTGGCACTTTTATCTGCGTATCGTTATGTATGTACTGCTGTGTTATCGATGCCTTGAGGGAAAGGGAGAGGCTTGCCATAAACAGTATCTCTGGTCGTAAGATGTGTATGACGTCATTGACATTTTAAAAGACTTTTTTAAAGCAAATAAGTGACTCTAAAAAATCTAACACCCAGCAATGTGTAATTTCTTTGCATCCCCTTTCGAAAGCAACATTCAAATTACTAGACAAAAAATGAGAAAAGTGGAGTTTGAGGGGTATAGCTCCATAGACCGCCATTCATTCTGCACTCGTCCTGTGAGCGCCCTCACATGGAACCAGAGGGGAACTGCAACAGTTCAGAACCCGGAAGTAAACCGAGAGTGGAACTTCTCTCCTTATTAGACATTATCTGGCCGCGCTCAGAGAACGTCTAACGCCTCTTGCCCACTGGATGCGTTCGTCAACGCATCCCATTGACTTTGAATGGGGCTGAGCCGCAATGCATTGTGGCTCCGTCAGTCAAGTCGGCTCCGTTCGTTGCGTTGAAAAGTTGAGAAAATTTTATCTTTTCTGGCCACGACGGATCCGTCAGCCAATCAGATCACATTATGCAAATATATGTCCTGTGACGCTACTTGGACTCTGCCCAATGAAATCACCTTGGTGGTACAACCCGGGAAAGCACATCTGTTATGTCAGACTGCCGGCAGCGGGAACATTTAAACCTTATTAAAAATGGAGGACAAGTTGATAGTGGCGGTGGAAAAGCACTCTTCTTGCTACGACGGGATCCATCTTGCAATAGAAAAGAGCAATAACAAATTGCAGGAAGAGCGCGGCTTTGTTGTTGCGGGAAGCGATTTGATTGGCTGCTGGCTGCGTCTGGCTCCGTCGGCAAATTCCACGCCCCCCTCCGTCAGACACGCCTTCCGTCTTCCGTTGACGGTTGAATGCAGTGGGTAACAGGCGTAATGGATTCACGTGTTTGGCGGGTGACGCGGCCGCGCAGCTGATGTCATTTCCGTTAAGTGCGCCACAGAGTATTGCATTTGGAACAGCACTAACATCTGAAGCTCTGCGTACCTATTGACAGGGTGTCCGCGGGGTTGTAAAAGGTAGTGAAAGGTAGTAAATGAAATTAGCCCAAATTAAGGCCAGTAAAAAGTAGTAAAAAGTAATAAACGTCATCTGACGAGGTAGTACATTTTCGAACCCCCATCGAACTTGGCATAGACATGTATACATAGACGCCTCATAGACTGACGCTGCCCGTTAGAGCTGACGTATCAGCGCGGCCGCCATCTTGGCAGGGGACCCAGTGCGCCCCCAGTGCATTCATTTCTACGGAGGAAGGTGTATCCCCAACTACAATAATAAGCATAACTCCCCGAATTCTTACCGGATTTTCACACGGTTTGGTTTGTTACAAATGGCACAGATTTATTTATGATACAGGACGAATTATTATTTTTTTTTTTAAATAATAAGAATTATTGTTCAATCTTACTTGTTAAAGGTAATCCCACGCGATCTGGTGTCAATACTGCGCCGTAAGCTGCACAAAATACTGGCATAGCTTGCTCTCCCGTTGACTCCTATGCTAGACTAGAGTGAGGACTCCCTACCAATATGGCGGCGACGCTGGGTTACGTTCCATCACGTCATGAGGCGTCTATGTATATATGTCTATGGAACTTGGCCTATGAGTTTTTCAATTTGTGTAATTTACGTGCAGGCCTATCTCCTCAAATGACTAAAACTTAAGTGGATTTATTTTTATGTTGCGAGTAGGACTCCCGCGCGCGACGAACCTCTCGCGCGCGCTGACTCAAACTTGGTACCCGCACCCGCAGGCATGCAAACTAGTCACCTTTTTGAAGACAAAATGTACCACTTCTGTGATTCGTGGAGATCCGTTGAGAAATGTTTTTTAGGGGGGGGGGGGGGGGGAGAGGCGAGCGGGCAGAGAGAAGACGCAACATTCTGTCAGGCGGCACGACAAACTGACGCTTCCGTGCTCGTCGAACGCATGCGCGCGCTCGTGGGAGCCGTTGGAAGAGTTGAGAACTGTTTACATCTTTTTGAGTTGAAAAATCTGAATGGCGCTCCTCCGCCCGTCACTTCACACGGGGAGCGCAAGGTGAAGCCGCGCGGCCAGCCGACAGCGCGAGCGGAAAGTCTTTAAAGAGCCGGACGCGTATTTGTCCTCCTTTTTGAGAGCGCAATAGTAACACACCGCGCCCCCCCCCGTCGGTCGTAGGTCCGCGGTGTGTTACTATTGCGTGCACCCCCCCCCCCCCCCCCCCCCCCCCCCCCCCCCCCCCCCCCCCCCCCCCCCCCCCCCCCCCCCCCCCCCGTCGGCCGGAGTGTTACAATCGCGCGCGCCCCCCCTCCCGCCGGCCGTAGGTCCGCGGTGTGTTACTATTGCGCGCTCCCGCCGGCCGTAGGTCCGCGGGTGTGTTACTATTGCGCGCACCCCCCCCCCCCCTCCCCGCCGGCCGTAGGTCCGCGGTGTGTTACTATTGCGCGCCCCCCCCCCCCTCCCGCCGGCCGTAGGTCCGCGGTGAGTTACTATTGCGCGCTCCCGCCGGCCGCAGGTCCGCGGTGTGTTACTATTGCGCGCACCCCCCCCCCCTCCCGCCGGCCGTAGGTCCGCGGTGTGTTACTATTGCGCGCCCCCCCCCCCCCCCCTCCCGCCGGCCGTAGGTCCGCGGTGTGTTACTATTGCGCGCACCCTCCCGCCGGCCGTAGGTCCGCGGTGTGTTACTATTGCGCGAGAGCCTCAGCCAATCCTCAAAAAAAAAAAAAAGATGGATATTAATATTCGTTTTTTGGAGGATGGTTGTGTCAGGTGTCTCTCTCTCTGTGTTGGCCAGTTGTTGTGTCCAGTGAAGTATAATTACCTCATTAAATGTTGTTATTACAGTGTAAAGTTGCACTTTATTATTATCTAGTTTCTTCCTCTTTTTTCAAGGCCCCAATTGAACGACTTAGAAATTTGGTTGAAAGATATTTCATTACTTTACACGTCACTTTACTTCACACTTTACGCTGCTACAGTTGCAGCTTGAAGTCGTGCTAGTAGTAAAAAATATTGTGAAGGTAGTAAAAAAAGGTAGTAAAAGGTAGTAATTCAACTTAAGAATTTCTGTATACACCCTGATTGAGTACGGATAGTGTACTATGATTAAGTGTACTCATGGAAGTACGGATATCGGAACACGGCCCAGGCTAATGCTAATGCTCACTGCATCTGCCGTTTGTATACTGCGCGCAACGTGGTTTCTGGCGCATGAAATGCGTCACGACCAAACGTTAGCGATTGGTTAAGGCAGATCCAGAGTGGCACTGGGCAGAGCCAATAGATTTTAAACTTCAACAGCACCCGCCTTCAAGTGAGAAATCGTTTGTCTCTACAGCACTGCTAGACCTACACTGTAAAAAATGTCCGTGAAATAAACAGTAAAAACCTGTGAAATCATGACATAAAAAACCTGTAAATAGTAAAACCATAAAGCCACGTTTATGTTACAATATTTTTTGGAAAAATACTGAACCAAAGAAAACTGTTAATATTAAAGTAAAAATATGTTCAAATAATAATATTTACTTGTAAAATTAACAGATTACTGTAGTTTAAACACAAAAAAACAGTAATACAAATAGCAATACAATTTTGTCAAAGTTACAACATGTAACTGTTAAAATAATGATTTTTGCCAGTTTTTTCTTAAACAGAAGAAAACCGTAGGCGATTTACGGATAAAAACAGTAAAACAATGTTAATAGGAATTTGTCTAAAAAATTACGGGTTATTTTTCTAGATGATATTTGGTATGGCTCTTGCGATGCATATTCCCAGACATGTGACTTGCTTCGTATCCTGAGGAAGAGCCACTGGGTGTGGGTAGCCTACTGAATTGTTTTAAATAAAAAAAAATAAAACATCAAAATGAAACGGGTATAGGCCTAGTGCATTGCAGAGGGCATTCAAATATACAATGATCAATTAGGAGGTTGAACCCTAAAGGAAGTGATGCAATAGGTGACTGAGTCGAGGACAACTAAGCTATAAACCTGGGGTCTCTTTTATATCAAAGGGGGTCTCAAAGGACACATCATTATCAACCTGGGGGCTCCAGAAATGACTCAGCAACTCCATCTCGGTGCACCTCACCCAGCGGCTCGCTTGCAAGATTTTGGCCTGAAGTTCTTCCCAGAACTACACCCTAGCCATCCAACATTCAGTATGAGAATCAGGCCTCACTTTAATAATGACAAAACGTTATGAGAGAAAGACTTCAAAAATGTGTCCACAGGTCAGCTGTGTCTACACACCTTAAGCCACAAATGTATACCTCCATCCCACAAAAAATGGGAACTAGAAACTAACCTATGTCTTATGTACATTTACTCTACTGTTGGAGGTTACGCCCCTTATCCCACCTTTTCGAGATAGCTAGAGATGCCAAAATGTATACGCACATTTCTCGGGGTCCCGAGAACGACATATCCGAGATTTGGATTTCTAGCCCTTTTCCCAAATGGACTGTTATTTGGACAAAGCCTCTCAGAAGTGTTGCCTGCAAGACCTAGTGGTTCAGAATGTGGTGGAAAGACAGTTTTTGAGATAGGAAGGTCCTACCGCCCTGAAATTTGAATACCTTATTCTAGGGCATAACTGGGACCCCCACACCGAAACTTGGCCCGGTCGGACCCCGAGAGCAGGGAGGGGGGGGGGGGGGGTCTGAGGTTTCGGGTTAGGGTTAGGGCCGGCTTTTTCCCAGAGACCCACAATTTTCACAGAGTAATCCCAAGATGCACCCTGGTTGAAGGTCTAATGGACACATTTCTATCACTTGTCAACTAATTTAGATTAATAGCAACGACTTGTTGCCAATGCGTTTCAATGGAGCATTTGATGATGCTGTGTGAGCCTTTCCTCTATGGCTGGAGCCCCCAGCTTGTGGACAGTAGGGGTGTACACTAGACATAGGGAAGCACACTCAGGAGGAGTTATTAACCAATGTAAGTCGCTTTGGATAAACGTGTCTGCTAAATGCCCTAAATGTAAATGTTAATGAATGACCTCTCACACTTATTTAATTAATTGTTTCAAATAACCCTGCCATATGTATGACCCTTTGTAAAATAGGCTATAGATAAAAGAATCAATAAGGAAAAGTAGCCAAAAGAAAAATATTATTAAAATATAACCATATAACGTTCCCGCACAAAAAAACGGCTGTTTGAATTTAAACTTTTTGAAATCTCCCTCAACAAATCACAGCGCACTAGACTGGTGTTCTGCTCTTTCATTGGATTACAAATTATCGCGCGAGCAGCTGTTTTGACAAGTTCACGTCTCGATCCCCGCGCACCAAGCGAGCACAGTCTGCCCAGTGACCGAAGTCTGGTGAACAACACGTGTCCATGACACGGGCGGCTACTTGGAGAACTACCCTCTGAATCGCTGGTAAGTGGTAACAATTCATTTTCTTAAAACTTGAAAACATGAGAGTTGGTTAACAGAAAGATACTAGTTTCTGTATTTTGTCAAAGATATACAAAAGTAATAACTCCGACGGACGGAGGGTTAACCCTCCGTCCGTCGGAGTTATTACTTAGTTATTACTTAGAGTAGTCCACTAGTCCACGGTGTGTTCATGCTATCTGTTGCTAAACTCATTTAGCTCACTTGTTTTTTATGTTCAGTAGAGGTGTTTTTTTTTCACAATCATCCGAGCCAAGCAAAACAGGCGGTAATGTTAATAGCTAAAAATGATTGTCTGCCCGTTTTGTAGTCAAACACTGCAGACATTGAGGGGGTTTGTGTTGCATTGTAGAGTTCACAGAAATGAACCGCGTTTTTTCAAATGTGTTGGCGTGACTGCAAGCGGACATTTTCGACCTACGCAGCTTTTAAAGCTCACTTCTATCAGGCTCACAATGTGCCTGTATCCTCGGTAACTGTACACCTAAAAGAGCATTTAATGGAGGGGCGACATGTGGCATCAGTGGCGGTTCTACATAGAATTGCGCCCCGGGCGAGACCCCCTCCGTGCGCCCCCCGAGAGAAGAAGTTGTTGACGCGGGAGGCGCGGCGGCTGGCGGAGTTGTTGACGGACGGACGGACGGCGCGCGGCGACTGGCGGATTTGTTGACGGACGGACGGGGCGCGATTACGGGTGACATTGTTGAGGGGGGAGGCTGGAGTCATCATTTACTGCTCATATGTCCAGGAAACATAGAGCATTTTCTGTGGATAGTGTAAGAGATATGTACAGAGAAACTATATCCCAGGCTTCTGCTATCAGTGCATGTGAGGATGCCCCTCAGAACACAAATGAGGAAACAAATGAAAGCATTGAATATCCACATAATTTTAATGACACTTACCTAAGGAATGTATGTTTATTCTACCTAAAGTTGCAAGGACAGCTCCTCCTTCCAAACTCAACAATCCAGACGATTGTTGAAGAAATGCAAAATGTGCATACATTAGGACAGGAGTACACATTAAGTAAACTTCATTCACTTTTGAAAAATGACATGCGTCTTCCAGATGATGCTATTGCTAAAATACGTGGTTTTGTGAAGGATTCAGATCTGTTCTCTCTGTGTCATCAGGGACCACTGAGAACAACATAAGCAAGAGAGCAGTCTGCCCAGTGACCGAAGTCTGGTGAACACGTCTCAGGTCCATGACATGGGCGGCTACTTGGAGAACTACCCTCTGAATCGCTGGTAAGTGGTAACAATTCATTTTCTTAAAACTTGAAAACATGAGAGTTGGTTAACAGAAAGATACTAGTTTCTGTATTTTGTCAAGGATATACAAAAGTAATAACTCCGACGGACAGAGGGTTAACCCTCCGTCCGTCAGAGTTATTACTTAGTTATTACTTAGAGTAGTCCACTAGTCCACACCGTGGACTAGAGGACTACTCTAAGTAATAACTACTGCTAAACTCATTTAGCTCACTTGTTTTTTTATGTTCAGTAGAGGTGTTTTTTTTTTCGAGCCAAGCAAAACAGGCGGTAATGTTAATAAGCTAAAAATGATTGTCTGCCCGTTTTGTAGTCAAACACTGCAGACATTGAGGGGGTTTGTGTTGCATTGTAGAGTTCACAGAAATTAACCGCGTTTTTTCAAATGTGTTGGCGCTGACTGCAAGCGGACATTTTCAACCTACGCAGCTTTTAAAGCTCACTTCTATCGGGCTCACAATGTGCCTGTATCCTCGGTAACTGCTATGGCTGCTGTGGCAAATGTAAAATGTGCAATTTCTCTGTGTGAGTGCCAATTTCACACAGTGAACAAACTTATATCCCACCTATCCTGCTTTTCTTCAAGGCGCACCATGCTGAGCGTTGATCGAAATATCGTCAACGACCACATCCCCTCATTCATTTCTGCCCTGTGCTTGATGTTTGGGAGCTTCTATTGTTTCAACGTTCATTACCCGTCAGAGCTGGCATCAACGCTGGAGTTTCTGCAAAGGTGTGTCTTTTGTGCTTGGCTTTTACCAACATTGTCGCTATTGATCTGAAACTAATCTAAAGTAGCTGCTTTTTCCGGATAGGAGACATTTTAATTTTATAGGTGCCGTTTGAACATGATAGCTTGAAAATAAATGATGAGTGTTTTACAGTAGATAAAACATTTTTATTTATACAGTCTTCTGTTGTTCTTTTTCTCTCTCCAAGGTGTTTTTTCTCCATCAACCCAGAGAAGGGCACTAAAGTGGAGAAGACCAACACATCCCGTCTTACCGTCAACCCAAGGGTCCTCACCTTGATCCAGGATCTTTCGGATCATGAATGGTGCGATGTCTGAACATGGACCACTCACAGCTTGAAGGTTTATATCAGCCCATTATGTTCTTTGTATTTCAGGCTTAAAGGGTAATTCCGGTGTAAAAAGGATTTGGGATATGTTTTGTATGATAACGAGTTGAAACGTTCATCTTGGAGCACAAAAACCGCATATAGACGCATTCTTCAGTTGGCTGTTTTTAGCCGATTCTATCAAAACGCTATAAATTTGGAACGATGGGGTTACTGGTTATGGTAAAAACTAAATCGCTATTTTAAACCACTTAAAAGGCTAAAAGTAGCCCGACACTTCTTTGGTAGTATAATAAGGGTCTTAACATAAAAACGAGGCATTGAGGACTTTGTAAGTGTACAGATAGTTTATTATAAAGGACATTTTATAAACACAATACCATCAGTAGATCACCCGTCAACGCCATTTTGTTTTTAAGACTTGATAGGTAGATTGACGAGCACAGAGATTATGACATCCGTCAGCAACACGCAAGCTCTGTGTTCGTCAATCTACTTATCGAGTCTTAAAAACTGTACACTCAAAGTTCATCTTATCTGTATATATAGTGTTACTTGAAAACTGGCTAATGTATTTCTTGATGACCACAAGCCAATAGCATGTTGCTAGCTACAGTGGGCCCCCTTTGTTTACATACCCTTTATCTACATAGTTATATGTTTTTAACTATAAGTTACAAGTTTACAGAGCCTGGGCTTTGTATTAACACCAGATTTATTTTTTGGTGCACACACAGTACGGACAGATAGCAGATCGTGAGGATATATTCAATGATTTCGACAAACAGTATTCTCCAGAATTGCTGACTCCATCTTTGAAGGGTGTTAAGAATTCTACTTGTTGGAAAGTCTGTCTTTATCTTTCCTCTTTCAGTACCAACAAGATGGCAACTAATTGTTCAAATGTCATTTATTTTGCTTGTGAAGCACATTATGAGTATGTTTGGAAATGTAAAATGTATACTTCTGTGGGATTAATAAATTCCTGGAAAGGCAAGTTATTTGATTTATTTCCTCTTTAAGTGCACTAACAGACATTTTGAATGCCTAATCTGTTAACACTTTTCCACATTCTTTGTAAAGGGCAAACATTTACAAAAGATTGCACTGCAGTTTAAACGACAATTGTCTGAAATATTATTCAATCCGCCTGTAATGTATAGACAAGTTAGTATTCTGCTGAGATCTAATCCTAGCAAGTGGTGAAACATTTTTTTTAGGCAGTTTTACTGTGACATTAATACTCGGTTGGAGTCAAAATGAGTTTTTACGCCCTTTGTAATAAATACATTTGCAGTATTTAGGTGTTAATTGATACTGTAAAACGTTGTCATTAATACTACATAAGACACTATATTAGGGTTGGGCGATGTCCGCTAAATTGGCACTCGTCGATGATTACCATAAAACATCGTGATTGACGATGATATCGTCGTTTTGACCACTTTTTACGATAATACTTTTTACTATAAATATATATTTTTTTGTACTTAAAAACTATACATTGTGAAGTCATTCAGTGGACACACAAAGCGCCGCGCGCTCTTTCCAGCGCCGACCCACCGGACTTCTCTCTCCGCCGGACCTTTTGTGTGCCAAAAATAAACCCATAAAAAACTGTTAGTTAGTACAATAACTATACAGTTATTGTACTAACCCTTAGTGGTGGGCGATACTGTAAAATTTGGTATCGATCCGATACCAAGTACATATAGGGTCAGTATTGCCGATACCGATACCGATACGATACTTTTTACTTAAAAAAAAATCTTTTGTGTAGGGGAGAACAGTATGTCATTATGAATGAATGATCAATTCTTTAGGACATATTTTTTATTAATGTATTGAAGTGCACAAAATTATTAGTTATTATTCACTGTAGAATGAATTCTTTACAGCCTTTTTTAAAACAAGAAAAAAATAACAAAAAAATAACAAAAATCTCTCCCTTTTTTCTGCTTTTAAAAGCAAATGAAATAATGTGCACACAATTATAACTGAAGAACAAACCAACAACACATAGCTGTGCAATTACATTCCCTGAGCCCCCCCTAGGGGTTCCGCTGCTCCTCTACGTGTTACCAGACATTCTCTGGTGTTACGTTAGTGAGCCACGTGACGGCACGACAACGAATCACAGCAGAGCGGCAGGAGGCTTGGGGAGGAAGAGCAAGGCGTTCGTTCAAGATGTGAAAACAGCGTTTGCTCAGGATTATAGGCGAGTCGGAGACACGAGCAAAGAATAGTGAACGTAGAGGAGACATTTGAATTAAACTATCGATACTATTACAATTGTATCGATCAGATACCAATACCAGCTTTGGCATCGATAGTATCGATTATTTATATCGATCCGCCCACCCCTACTAACCCTACTCATTAGCCTAGGCCTACTCATCCGGGCTTTTCAATATGTTGCACGTAAGACAAAAAAAAAAAAAAAAAAAAAGTCGCTTCCACAAGAACAGTTGATGCAATGGCGTTGGTTGGTAAAAAGGGTACGACTTCTGTGTTTTAATAAATGTGTGTTTACAGAAGCACCTTCATTTTTTCATTCAATTTGACATGGCCAAGAATTCGGAGCTTGAAGGTTTTTTTTTTTTATTTCGGTCCATTTGTGCTACACTCGCAAGCTGCGCGATTCTCTCCAGCTGATGGGACGCTCAGGACAGCAACGTCTTAATTCTCCAAAATAAATAGCGGGGATTCATGACCAAAGGGATTCAATCAGGGCGCACTTGTGTGGGTGGACTGTGAATTTGAAGAAGGTGGTGAGCTCAATAAATTCTCTAAAACAGGAGTTCGGATGTGAAGCTGCTGGAGATCAATGCGTGTGCGATTTTTGTGAAACGCGGCTGCGCTGTTGACCATTACATTTACGTGAGAAGTTGCGGATCCGACTGAGGTTAAATTACCCTGTATTAGATCAAGTTATATAACTAATTTAGAAATGCATTTGACATCATGCCATGCATTGACATGATCATTCGTTTTAGGAAGGTGGTAAAAAGCTCAGCATCGTCGGAGAGCCTACTCAGTCAGCAAAGGAGCCTCAGGTTCCCGACCCCTGGGTTGCAGGTTATTTGAAAGAGCATATGCATTAGTTATATTCTCAATATAATTTACAGAGCAATCCAAGTTTTTAGGCTATAGAGGAGACTAGGATTGGTTTGTGTTTGACAGGGAGGGGGGCGTGGCATCACGATGGTTGCGCTACATCGTGATGTCGGTCAGCCAATCACGATGGACGATGATATCGTCTATCGGCACAACCCTACACTATATTTAAAAAAACTTTTCAGTAAAAATGTCAATGAAATGTGGTTAAAACAACTGCTTTATAATGAGACTTTTACAGTCAAAAAACGTTATTAGGTTAATATTTTTTGTCAAATTGAATGGGCATAAACGTACAATATGCAACAATTGCATGTAAATATCACAGAAATAATTTGTTTTAACAGCAGCTTCGGCATGTTAATTCAGCGGAAAAGAGCTGTTATATATGCAACAATTGCATGTAAATATCACAGAAAAAATTTGTTTTAACAGCAGCTTTAGCATGTTAATTCAGCAGAAAAGAGCTGTTATATATGCAACAATTGCATGTAAATATCACAAATAATTTGTTTTAACAGCATCTTCGGCATGTTAATTCAGCAGAAAACAGCTGTTATATTTACGGGTAAAGAAATGTAAATTACTACAGTTTTAAACTGTAAAATGTACAGCTTGTTCTGTAAAGCTGTTAACATTTTCACTGTATTTTCTACAAAATTATTCTGGCAACCACAGCTGCCAAGTTTTTTTTGTAAAAACAACGGGATTTTTTTTACAGTGTAGCCTGGCAAGCCAGACCCACATCAGAAAGATGTAAGGTCTGGCTCAGCTCCATTGGCAGTGTGGGTGGGATAAACGGTTGTCTTTCAAGTTACCTCTGCACGCAATAGGATAGCGCTACAACCAATCAGAGCAACGAAGAAGGTGACGTAGTCAGAGCCGTCGCTCTGACTACGTAATTAATCAAAACTCCGAATACATATTTATTTTCGAGGAAAGACTTCAGTGCCGTTCTTTGTTCTTTTCTCAAATAAAATGTTAACTTCAAGTCTTGAAGAGTCGCGGCCAAAGCCGAGTCGAAAGACAGCCGTTCGCCAGCAGCAGCAGCCATTGTTTACCTCTAACCAAGGGCGTAATCAGCGTTTTGAGAGTGGGGGGGACATATTTAAACGGGGGGGGGGTCTGGGGGTCCTCCCCCAGAAAAATTTGAAAGAAGTAGTTGCAATTTCCCGCATTCTGGTGCATTTTACCATGTTTTCAGATTCAAAATGATCTCCCTCTTTCATTGATTTTCCTTGGAGCATGGTCTGCAATTACTGACTACTATTATGTTCTGGTGTAATACACACAGAGATGTATAAAGTACTGGAGACCAAGACTTGAGTAGAAGTACAAGTACCATATCAAAAAAGTGACTTGAGTAGAAGTAGAAGTGTTCTTTAAAAACCATACTTAAGTGGAAGTACTAAAGTATTCAAAATGTTTTGTATTTAAGTATTGCAAGTATAAGTATTTTAAAATGTACTACTCAAGTACTGAAAGTACAAGTACAAGTGTTGTGTTATGTGTAGGCTATATTAACAGGGATACAAACACATGTATGGTCAAAATAGAGAGAGCTAGTTGAAGCACATATTCTGATTAATTCTGATAATTAATTAGTAAGTCATTTAATATTTTGAATGGGTAAAACATTTGATTTTTATGTTTCATTAGGTGTGCTAGTTCAGCTGGCATCACAATCTGATACAGCCAATACTAGAATTGTCTATAGGCCTGTCTCATTTTGTGTAGTTTAACTTATTATGTGGTAGATTTGTCTTATTAATATGTAATTAATAGCACCTTAATATTTGCTGAAAGCCTTTCATGATTCTTGAAATAATAGGTGCAAGTTCAGATATTAATATTGTATGAGCCTATTAAAATGACGCCTGTCTCTTTAAGACACGTCTTCCAGGGCTCTGCTAGCGAACAATCAGCTTGAGCGGCAGTTTTCCGCTTGGTCCTAGTGCTTGACCCGTCTCTGTTCACTATAGCGTAACATTGTTTTTGGACGGTAAAAAGTGCGGGGGACTAAAACGGCCTTTTGAAAAAGTGCGGGGGACATGTCCCCCGTGTCCCCCCCGTAAATTACGTCCGTGGCTGCCATAGACTCCCATGGCAGGATAATAATAATAGGAAACAATACGAAAACAATGGGTACTTCGCAGCTTCGCTACTAGGCCCCCAATAATAATAGGAAACAATACGAAAACAATGGGTGCTTCGCAGCTTCGCTGCTAGGCCCCCAATAACCCCCCCCTTCCTTACACCAAAGGAAGACCGGCTTACTTATCCGTTGCTGTCCTTGGACGTCATTTATTTTCAACTTAAGTGTTTTCAAAGCCTGGTTGGGTGAGAAATGTCATTGTGTCATGTGTATTAGTGATGGATTTCATGAGTCGTTTGCGCGAATCAGTTCGCGTCGTTCAGTTCGCCACAGAGAGTCGTTCGTTCGTTCGTTCGTGTTTCCGGTAGCGCTGAATCATTCACTGACTCGTTCAGTCGTTCACTTAGCTCCTCCCTCGTTCTCAATTCGCGAATCGGCGAATGCCAGCCGAGTCGGTCAGACTCGGCTCCTCCTCCTCGTTCACAACATTCAAACGAATCACGAATGCAGCTGAGTCGGTCTCGGACTCCCTCGTTCTTCTCATTTACTAACTAATCACGAAATCACGATTCACAATCGTGCAATGGTGCTTGATGGTGTTAATAAATGTGTTAATAGCAAATACAACATTGTGTCCAGATGGTTGAATATGTTAACATATGTATTTAATTTGAGTTCAACAGATGTATTTAATGTATGCATAATGACATGTCAGGATCAAAATGCCCCGTTCCCCCAATTCAAGGTAAAGTTAGACAAACCAAACGCAGCGGGATGTGTGTGTGTGTGTGTGTGTGTGTGTGTGTGTGTGGGGCGTAGTAGATTATTGGATGCATATCAGCAAGATAATAGACTTGATTTAGCAATGATGAGTTTTAAAGTTAATGATGTACAGTTGTGTTTATTCTGGGCATATTTTATTTACTATTGTGAAGATGGCCATTGGCCACCCCCACTCAAGACCAAGATCCACCAAGGTGGGGGTCCCGGCCGGGTTGCGTGCGTGAGAAGGAAGCATGAAAGAACGAGACAGATTGACGAGACATTCAAATATTTTATTAATCTGGCATGACACAGAAAATACAAAGACAGCATGTATTTACCATTTCACTGATATGTAAATGTAAAAGGCAATATTCAAATGTGAAAGTGGTATTGTTAATGTGTCAACCATTCGAAAGCGTCCTAGACTCACAGACAGACAAACAACATACATTGGCTGGCTCTCGTGATGACGAGTCGTGAGTGACGTCTCAGTCCTCGAGTCAATCAGTCAGCGAACGACTCGCGAATCAGCGGCGCCGCGAATCAGCGCGTCAGAGAGACTCAGCGAACGAGACGAACGACGCGAACGAGAGTGGCGAACGAGGTCAGTTCGTTCACTTTAAAGAGTCGTTCATTCGAACTGGTTCGTTCGCGAACGACCCATCACTACCTAGTATGAAACTTATCAACCGCTGGTAACAGGAAGCAATGTTCCTGCTGTTCATTTCGTGTATGCAGTCCATTTCAATGTCCAGATATGAGTCTCTGAGTCCATTTAGGGCAGGAGCCCCAGATCAACTGTCCTCTCTCTAATGGACCCCCCTCCATTGTCCTGAGGGGAAGAGAGACCAGAACCAACCAGTATCTTTGCAGAAAAACATCTAACACAATACAACAAACAATATGTAGACAGTTGTTTCTATTATGTAATTATAGATCAGGCGTGTCCAAATCCTAAATGATCTTATATCATTACTAATCTAAGTAGTTCAAACCATATGTGAAAGTTATATCAAAACAAACGTGCATACAAAGGTTAGTCAAACAATAGGTGAATATGGTGAATGAAGTGAAAATTGAATATATATGTAGTCACACAGTCATTGAATAGTTTTGAGTACTTAAAATGGGCGTACCTCAAATAAACCAACCTCAATTTCCTCATTGTCATCGTCCAAGTCACCTCTAATTATCAAATGGCACCTGTGTTTGTCCCCCAGGTAAAAACACTCCGGCCCATCTAAGAATCATAGCCTTAGCAACGGTCAGCATCATTGAGCAAAAACAAAACATCGTACATAAAAACAAGACAATGGACACCACATTATGGAGGTAAACTGAGCAACCTACAAATGGACTTGTTTAATTGTTACACCCCAACACTGCATATCAGATTTTGCATTGTAATAACTACCGCGCTCCCACAGAGTCGTTTAGGGCGGGTCCCCTTCTCAGTTTGGTGAGGGGGAATTTCCCTGGACCATAACAGTCCCCAGCGCTGGTTGACCCCTGGACTTCTGTGGACGAGCGGTAAAGGAGATAACTTCTGATTTAGATGAATATTATCCAACTTAAATGAGCTGTTGGTCTGCTAATTGTCCTACAAAACACTTAAACACTGTTACCCATATTTATAAAACAAATACACAAAGAAAACAAATCAACAGGAAACAAAAAACAAATAACAGACATAAATACATAGTTGACCTCTACATATGTATTTTCTATGTCCCAACAGATCTTTAACCGTTCTAATGTTCGCAGCGCTTTCTTTATCATGTTTCATTATGTCTATTATTATTACTATTATTATTATTACCACTACTATTATAGGGTAAACCCCTGCATAACTCTGTATTGCCTCCCTCCTTTATTAGATCTCCTTATCTAAAGTACTTCTTTCAACTCTAGTGCTGCCCTGCTTTATCTCTGCTCTCTGTCCCTCTCTCTCTCTAGACCACATTTCTCTCTTTCCCTTCTTTCACTTTCTTTAACTTTTCTTACACTTTCCCTTCTTCTATCCTTCTGTCTACTTCCCTCTGTCTTTCTAAATAAATCCTTCTGTTTTAAGAATCACCACTTACTGTCACCATCCCATTTTGCCATGTCCAACTTTCCTTTCCTCCTTTGTTAACCTTGTAATTTCTTATCATTAATAAAAACAAAAAGAGATGTTCAAGATATCTCTTTGGAAGGAGCCCCCCGGCCGTGGAGGTCCCCTCCTTCTCTTAAGGTTCTTGTGTAAATGTAAATAAAGGAAAGAATAAAACAAAGAGTTAATGTCAATTTGAACACCTTGCTTCATATTACTGACAAGTTGATGCTTAAGAATAATCAGTTTTTACACAAAAACACTTTTTATCGCAGTATTGTCATCTGTTAACATAGTTATTTATGAATTTAAAAGTCTAGATAATAACATTCATAATTACGTAATGACCATCAATAAACCGAATTATCCCCTTGCAGCTCTAGGAGTGCAAGTAACTTCATTCACTCTTATTTAGCACACTCACGCAACGTAATGGCGTCTCGCGAAGTAAGTAATGGACTGGCCAACGCCATTTTCCTTTGTCCCGCGAGTCTTGGCCAGTGGGGGGGGGGGGGGGGATTTCATGAATGTATGTTAATTCCTGGTCTTTGCCAGGGGGGGTGTACTGCGTAGACTCCCAATATGGCTTACAGGGATTTGTAACTTATCTGGTCGATGGCAGGACAACTGTAAACAAGGTTGGGAAATCACTTCCATGCTCAAGAGTAACGAGAGGGTCAGAAACTTATGCTAGGTTTTTTGATACCTTAAACAAAAACTCCCCTCCCTGAGCTACTACCTTACCGTGGTGGAGGGGTTTGCGTGTCCCAATGACCCCAGGAGCTCCGTTGTCGGGGGCTTCTATGCCCCTGGTAGGGTCACCCATGGCAAACAGGTCCGGGGGGGGGGGCCAGACAAAGGGTAGCTCAGAAGACCCCTTATGAAGAAAACAATAAATGGTCTTGCGTGTCCCTCGCCCGGACGTGGGTCACCGGGGCCTCCCCCTGGAGCCAGGCCTGGGGGTGGGGCTCGGCGGCGAGCGCCTGGTGGCCGGGCCTACACCCACGGGGCCCAGCCGGGCACAGCCCGAAAGGATGACGTGGGACCCCCTTCCCGCCGGCTCACCACCAGCAGGAGGGGCCAAAGGGGTCGGGTGCAGTGCGAGCTGGGCGGCGGCCGAAAGCGGGGACCTTGGCGGTCCGATCCTCGGCTGCAGAAGCTAGCTCTAGGGACGTGGAACGTCACCTCTCTGGTGGGGAAGGAGCCTGAGCTGGTGCGCGAGGTTGAGAAGTTCCGGCTAGATATAGTCGGCCTCACCTTGACGCATAGCAAGGGCTCTGGAACCAGTCTTCTCGAGAGGGGTTGGACTCTCTTCCACTCTGGAGTTGCCACTGGTGAGAGGCGCCGGGCAGGGGTGGCAATACTTATTGCCCCCCGGCTTGGTGCCAGTATGTTGGAGTTTACCCCGGTAGACGAGAGGGTAGCTTCCCTCCGCCTTCGGGTGGGGGGACGGATCCTGACTGTTGTTTGTGCCTATGGTCCAAACAGCAGTTCAGAGTATCCACCCTTTTTGGACTCCTTGGAAGGGGTGCTGGAAAGTGCTCCCTCTGGGGATTCCCTCGTTCTGCTGGGGGACTTCAACGCTCACGTTGGCAGCGACAGTGAGACCTGGAGGGGTGTGATTGGGAGGAACGGCCCCCCCGATCTGAACCCGAGTGGTGTTCAGTTATTGGACTTCTGTGCTCGTCACAGATTGTCCATAACGAACACCATGTTCAAGCATAAGGGTGTCCATATGTGCACTTGGCACCAGGACACCCTAGGCCGCAGTTCGATGATCGACTTTGTAGTCGTGTCGTCGGACTTGCGGCCGCATGTCTTGGACACTCGGGCGAAGAGAGGGGCGGAGCTGTCAACTGATCACCACCTGGTGGTGAGTTGGCTGCGATGGTGGGGGAGAATGCCGGTCAGACCTGGCAGACCCAAACGTATCGTGAGGGTCTGCTGGGAACGTCTGGCAGAGTCTCCTGTCAGAGAGAGCTTCAACTCCCACCTCCGGGAGAGCTTTGACCATGTACCGGGGGAGGCGGGGGACATTGAGTCCGAGTGGGCCATGTTCCGTGCCTCCATTGTTAAGGCGGGCCGACCAGAGCTGTGGCCGCAAGGTGGTCGGTGCCTGCCGTGGCGGCAATTCCCGAACCCGCTGGTGGACACCGGCGGTGAGGGATGCCGTCAAACTGAAGAAGGAGTCCTATAGGACCTTTTTGGCCTATGGGACTCCGGAGGCAGCAGGCAGGTACCGGCAGGCCAAGCGGAGCGCAGCTGTGGCGGTTACCGAGGCAAAAACCCGGACATGGGAGGAGTTCGGTGAGGCCATGGAGAACGACTTCCGGACGGCTTCGAAGAGGTTCTGGACCACCATCCGGCGTCTCAGGAGGGGGAAGCAGTGCATCGTCAACACTGTGTATGGTGGAGACGGTGCGCTGCTGACCTCGACTCGGGACGTTGTGGATCGGTGGAAGGAATACTTCGAAGACCTCCTCAATCCCACCGACACGCCTTCCGGTAAGGAAGCAGGGCCTGGGGACTCGGGTGTGGGCCCTCCTATCTCGGGGGCTGAGGTTGCCGAGGTGGTCAGGAAGCTCCTCGGTGGCAGGGCCCCGGGGGTGGATGAGGTCCGCCCGGAGTTCCTTAAGGCCCTGGATGTTGTGGGGCTGTCTTGGTTGACACGACTCTGCAGCATCGCGTGGACATCGGGGGCAGTGCCCCTGGATTGGCAGACTGGGGTGGTGGTCCCTCTTTTTAAGAAGGGGGACCGGAGGGTGTGTTCCAACTACAGGGGGATCACACTCCTCAGCCTTCCTGGTAAGGTCTATTCAGGGGTGCTGGAGAGGAGGGTCCGTCGGATAGTCGAACCTTGGATTCAGGAGGAGCAATGTGGTTTTCGTCCAGGCCGTGGAACAGTGGACCAGCTCTACACCCTCTGCAGGATCCTTGAGGGTGCATGGGAGTTTGCCCAACCAGTCCACATGTGCTTTGTGGACTTGGAGAAGGCATTCGACCGTGTCCCTCGGGGAGTCCTGTGGGGGGTTCTCCGGGAGTATGGGGTATCGGACCCCCTAATACGGGCTGTCCGTTCCCTGTATGACCGGTGTCAGCATTGCCGGTTATAAGTCGGACTTGTTTCCAGTGAGGGTTGGACTCCGCCAGGGCTGCCCTTTGTCACCGATCCTGTTCATAATTTTTATGGACAGGATTTCTAGGCACAGCCAGGGCGTTGAGGGGGTCCGGTTTGGTGACCTCAGGATTGGGTCTCTGCTTTTTGCGGATGATGTGGTCCTGATGGCTTCATCAGACCGTGACCTCCAACTCTCGCTGGACAGGTTCGCAGCCGAGTGTGAAGCGGTCGGGATGAGAATCAGCACCTCCAAGTCCGAGTCCATGGTCCTCAACCGGAAAAGGGTGGAGTGCACCCTCCGGGTCGGGGATGAGATCCTGCCCCAAGTGGAGGAGTTCAAGTACCTCGGGGTCTTGTTCACGAGTGAGGGGAGGATGGAGCGGGAGATCGACAGGCGGATCGGTGCGGCGTCTGCAGTAATGCGGACTCTGCACGGATCCGTCGTGGTGAAGAGGGAGCTGAGCCGAAAGGCAAAGCTCTCGATTTACCAGTCGATCTACGTTCCTGCCCTCACCTATGGTCATGAGCTTTGGGTAATGACCGAAAGAACGAGATCGCGAGTACAAGCGGCCGAAATGAGCTTCCTCCGCAGGGTGGCTGGGCTCTCCCTTAGAGATAGGGTGAGAAGCTCGGTCATCCGGGAGGAGCTCGGAGTAGACCCGCTACTCCTCCGCGTTGAGAGGAGCCAGATGAGGTGGCTCGGGCATCTAGTTAGGATGCCTCCCGGACGCCTCCCTGGTGAGGTGTTCAGGGCACGTCCCACTGGTAGGAGACCCCGGGGAAGACCCAGGACACGCTGGAGAGACTATGTCTCTCGGCTGGCCTGGGAACGCCTCGGGATCCCCCAGGAAGAGCTGGCCGTAGTAGCTGGGGAAAGGGAAGTCTGGGCTTCCCTGCTTAGGCTGCTGCCCCCGCGACCCGACCCCGGATAAGCGGAAGAAGATGGATGGATGGATAAACAAAAACTTCCCAAGGAGTGCAGCACTGATGGCTAGGGAGCCTTACTACAAAGATTTCATCCCCATATCTAGCATGCTTCCAAGAACTGTACTTGAATACAGGACACCAGAGACTCTGCAGTTACCCCCCAAAGAGCTTGGGGAGCTATGCCAGGATTTCCAGCTGGAAGAGCTCAACCTGTCCCAGGTCCAGTCTGTAGAGAGGGCAACTCGAAGTCAGAGTGCAAGCAGTATTTGGTTTAGGCAAAGAGCTGGACGCATAACTGCCTCTAAGCTAAAACAAGTGCTTAAGACCAACCCCCAGCAACCATCTAAGAGTTTGATCAAGGCCATATGCTACCCAGAAGAATTTCGTTTCACCACAGCCGCTACAAGGTATTTAGGGTTTGAATTAGGGTAAGGCAGAGACTGTTTTCATAGTTAATTCATGGTATGGACAGCCCTGAAGGGTCAACATTAGTTATAGGGTTATAAGGCCAGGGTTATGCAGGAGTAGGACTAAGTATAGGGGTTAGGGTAATGGCATTTAAATCACTGAACTGGCTCTACACATCCAATACTAAGTAATAATTTACTTTTCATGTTTTGCATGTGCATGTGTTCTGTTTACAGTTATGGATGCAAACATGAAGCACAAGCCAGAGGAGCGTATGAGAAGCTGATTGGTCGGGAGCATGCAGGCTTCTCATGTATGGACAGTGGTCTCTGGCTGAACCCCAAGTGGCCCTACATGGGGTCCTCCCCTGATGGGATTGTCACTTGTGACTGTCACGGAACTGGCATCTGCGAGATGAAGGTAATATTACAGTCTCTGTTGTAGTCAAGTAGTGCTATGTAAGTTAGGAGAGGAGGTACCATAGAAGAGAATGCTCGAGTCTGAGTCAAGTCCAAGTCCTGGACTCGAGTACTACAACACTAACTAGTGACTGACTCGAGCGTGGAGGACTCAGACTTGACTTGTATTCATTCTTGGCAGGTGGAGACGAGGTCGGGCCATAGGTAACACTATTAGTGTTACCTATGGCCCGACCTCTTTCCATAAGAATCAGTGAACTGAGCAAAAAGGCAGAAAATAATTGGCTAATCTATTGTTCACGTCCTTCTCACTGTGATTTTAGTGCCCACACTCTCGCCAAGATGAGACCAATCTGCGTTTGTGTGCTGACGAAAAGGGCTTCTGCCTCATCAATGATGGGGATAATGTCATGCTGGACCGGAGTCATGAGTACTACTACCAAGTTCAGGCACAGCTTCACATTGTAGATGCTGAGTACTGTGACTTTGTTGTGTGGAACCGCAATGACATTTTTGTTGAAAGGATTTTGCCTGATCTTGAATTTTGGGATGATGTGATTCCTAAAGTTGAGTGCTTTTTTAGAAACAGTATACTTCCAGAAATACTGGGACAGCAAGTTACAAACTTGCATGTGTAATGTGATAAAAGGATATGAACTTAGGTCCAGGCACTAAGTGGGCTATTTGATATATTGCTGTTATATACTGTTGTATGAGACAAGATGACATTTTGAATATTGGTATGACCTGAGTGTGGTCTTTGTGTGTGTGTGTGTGTGTGTGTGTGTGTGTGTGTGTGTGTGTGTGTGTGTGTGTGTACACACACACACACACACACACACAGTGATGGGCCGTTATCGGCGATAAAAAAATTATGGCCGTTAATCTATTGTCCCCCCCCCCCCCCCCCCCCCCCGTCAACAATCGCGCAACTATATACCTCTATATACCCCCCCGGGCATCTCACCTGGTAAAAAACAAGACTAGAAATAGCCTGACACTTCTTTGGTAGTATAATGAGGGTCTTAACATTAATATATATTTTTACCAGGTGAGATGCCCGTAGCACTCAAATAGCAGTTTGGTAGAATCGGCTAAAAACAGAGAACTTAGCTTTGCGTCGTATCGGCTTTTTTTTGCTCTCCATGGTAACGTTGGAACTCGTTCTCATACTAAACATCCCAGAACCATTTTACACCGGAGTTCTCCTTTTAAGTAGCATATTGAGTAGCACTACACAATTTGGAAGGTGCTTACTAAAAAGATGAAATGTCATTGAGAAGACAGAATAATACATGGTTTATTTACAAGATTACATTTTTTAACAATTGTTATAATAAAAACAATATGTGCAATAATACATTGGAATCCATTTCATTATATAAAATACATATCGCCAGTACAATTGGACTAGTGGAGAAAAATATTATATTTAAAAACATATTTACAGACTGATGTGTGTCAGGTACTGGAAACTACTACTACTGTATACTCCTCCCCTTCCCCCCTCCTGTGAGCCAAGCAGGTGCTCCAGACCAACATGTGTGAGGGCTCAGGTACTGGACTGATTATCCCTATCCCCCTCCCTCCTCTCTTCCCCTCCTCCTTACTCCAATGGGACGACAGACTCCGAAAGATTAGACACAGCAAATAACCCCAATCTTGTCAATCAATGCTAGTGCCTCACCTGGTTTTATTGCCATGTTCTCTATGGGCATAGCCCTGCTTTGCAGAAACTGATATTTTCTTCTGACTAAACCTATGACTCTCTCAACATGAATACGCAAATTAGCTATTTTTCTAGTTTCTGCCACCTCATACGCTGACAGCTGTTTTCTCCCTTTGATGAATGCAGGTATCTGTAGTGAAGCACAGTAAAATCCAACACTATCACCAATATTAAACCCACGGTCTGCTAGGACAACATCTCTGGGTAACAGTTTTTTAAGGAGGCCACTCTCTATTGTGATCTGTTTATCACTGACTCTCCCGTCCCAGGCACAAGATATGTAAGTGACATAACCTTGGGGTGCAACACCAATCAGAAATTTTACAGTATGGTGATGCTTGTAGTTGGACCATGTCTGTGCTTGGGCAAGTAAATTAGAGGGCCTCTCAATAAAAACTTCGAAACAGTCAACTATCACAGCAACTCTACGTCCAAATGACTGTCTGAATCCCCTTGGCATTGTAGCTTGAAGTACATGTCGCTCTGGCCACTCAATTTGAAATTCTAACCTTTCATGAAGTATGTCAATTACTTTATGCCAAACTCTAGAAGCAGTGGGCAGAGAGATCTTGAACCTGAAAGCTAAATCTTTCAGCGGGAGATTTAGTCTCAGCAAAACTAAAACCAACTGTTCAAATTTAGGCAACACAGACATAGGGCCACAGGTGATGTAGGGCTCGCACAGCTCAAAAATCTGAATTAAAACTAAGAAGTTGGGGAGCCCCGTGTAGAACTTTGTCTTTTCTTCGTTTTTTTCAAAGGACTCCTGGTTGAACTGTGTGTCCAGTGCCTTGGTCCGAAGATCTCCCAGCTCTGTTGTGTTCTGTCTCAGAACATCCTCCATTTTCTCGATGTCATCCATCGTTAGCTCAGTCGGGCATCCGGCATCTGCATAGCCTGCAATATAGCAGTGGGGAGCATAATTAGTTAATTCATGAATATGACTTATGTGAATTGTTGTGAAGTTTTTTGACAACCTTTTTACAAACATGCAAGTTCTCTGGTCCAATTTTACAGGGTGTCCACAAAGTCTCTTTACAATTTAAAAAATGTATTATAAAAGCAGTTGAGATTTGTTCTATGTATTCAGTGGTTATCAAAGTTTTTCACATTGCACTTGTGTATTTCAATGAGTATTGTGGTTTATTGAAACAAAATCGGATACGCAGACTCAGCGAAACTACAGGATTAAGTATGGAAAACAGCCTAACCCAGATAGGTGCATCCCTGACAGACAGGCCACATACTAACCCTTAGCGTTAACATATGGCCTGTCTGTCAGGGATGCACCTATGGGGGAGGAAGGCTATTAGGGTCTATTTTTAAATAATATTATTATGCATATTATTATGTAATAATATGCTGGTTACACATCTTAGTACAATAATTTACCTTGATAATTTAATGTCCCATTCCCACTGATGCCGTCTGATTGTGGGTTGTCAGCTGGCTGCTCGGCTGTCTGCATCAAATCTGGGCTCATACCCGGGCTCTCAGCTGTCTGTTGGAGATCCAACATAGCCACTGCACATGCCGACCGTCTTTGTTGGTCCTCCTTGAGCTTCATCCTCTGCTCTCGTTGAAGAGATGCCTCGGATTTTGTTAAGGATAAATAATAGTATATGTATCAACAGGCTGTTATATCCTCACATAGCCACAAGGGAACAGAAAGAAATATATAAGTTGTATTAACCGCACCTGGCCACCAGATGGCGGCACACATAATACACTACGGGCGCTAAACACTAGCCAATCAGAGCATAGTATGCGTCATAGAGGCCACGCCTGCCCAGGTACTACCAAACAACACATCCGGGGAAGCCAGAAACCCCCCAGGCAGCGTATCTGTTAAGATATCCAGCTACGGGGTAGCTCCACGCGTGAACTATACATACCCCTCCTTTTGCTTCATAGATAAATACCTAAAGCTAAACAAATAAAGTGAGTTAAAAGCGATCCTTCTTCCTCAACGAACACATCACAATCTGGTGACCCCGACGTGATTCTGAGGGAAGAGGCATAGTCCGGAACTCGGGAAGCGGGACTACACCGCAGCGCACAACTCGCTATTTCTGTCACAGGCCGGCCATTAAACCAGGTAAGCAGAACCAATTGCCTTAAAATGGCTGAATCTGCAATAGTTAACTATAGAGATATTAGGTGACAGAGGTGGCTAGCGTGTGTTGTTGTAAAGCTCTGTTATTCCGGTCCATAGTCGTTATAGTTAACCCGACGTGAAGATGAACAGGCGCTGATAACTCTGATTGGGAATTAGTTAAATGATATTATGTCGTCATTTTACGACCATATAGAAGAAGCAAAGGGCCAGTATCGTATATGTTATTAAACCTCGGAGTCCAAGTCTCCTTGAGAATATGTTACAAACCTCGGAGTCCAAGTCTCCTTGAGAATGTTATTAAACCTCGGAGTCAAAAGTCTCCTGGAGAATGTTATTAAACCTCGGAGTCAAAAGTCTCCTGGAGAATATGTTATTAAACCTCGGAGTCAAAGTCTCCTTGAGAATATGTTATTGGAAACGGAGTAAAAGCCTCCGGAGGTCGATTGAGAACATATTGCGGGCAATATTTCCATCCTCAAAGAGCTAAGCTAACTTGCATGAATCATAATACCTTTTGTGTGACTAACGGCCCGTGCCCACTGCATGCGTCCGTCAACGCATCCCATTGACTTTGAATGGGGCGGAGCCGCAATGCATTGTGGCTCCGTCCGTTGCGTCGGCTCCGTCCGTTGCGTTGAGAAGTTGAGAAAATGTTAACGCCGCTTGCCCACTGCATGTATGGCAAGCCGAGTGTGCCACAATTCGACTTCAATGAAACGCCAGCACGCGTGCCAGAACGCGTTCCGGTTTTCCAGAGCGCGTGCCAGAACGCGTTCCGGCGGCGATATTGTTTTTCCCACTATGGCCACGCCAAGCACCGCCCCACCCTGCTCCTGATTGGTTGAGCTGTGCTCTCGACTCTAAGATTGTTTACTGCGCCTGCTAACCCTAACCCTAACCCTAACCATAACCCTAACCCTAACCATAACCCTAACCCAAACCCTAACCCAAACCCTAACCCTAACTATATCTTCAACACTTGTAAACTGAGCGGTCGTTGAGATTAAACAATCTTCTAGCTTGCTGGGCGCAGTAGAACCAATCAGGATAGAGTCGAGAGCACAGCTCAACCAATCAGGAGCAGGGTGGGGCGGTGCTTGGCGTGGCCATAGTGGGATTCGTAATTTCGCGTTCCGGCGTTTCAGCACGCGCGCGTTCCGGCGTTTCAGAACGCGCGCGTTCCAGCACGCGCGCGTTCCGGCGTTTCAGCACGCGCGCGTTCCGGCGTTTCAGCACGCGCGCGTTTGTTAATATGTTAATGAGCTCCTCCCCTCAATTTTCTCATCCAATAGATTTGAGCCGTTTTCACCCAATCATATGCTAGGGCAAACACACAGACAACATCAGTCGAGACCAGAGCTCTTCTTTCGCGAATCTTTTCTGTTGTATCGTTCTTAAAGTCGAAAGATGTTAAGATGTTTTAAATTAGGTGGTTAATGTGGAGGTGGTGAACACTACAAGTACATACACTTTGACTATACACTACTTGACCGAACATTGTGTATGGTAATAGAAAAATAAAATAGGAGAGTACAATGACAGACTGGCTGAACATCCTGAGGAGCTTGCAGACTTTGAAGGACCACAGCATCCTTAGCAAGTACAGCCGGCTCTGCTCTTTCTAGAGCGCATCTGTGTTGGCATTTGTACGTGGTGACCCCCTCCACATTCTCCCCTCTCAATGGAGACTGGTAGCATATGTCGTTTAGTCCTCCTGTAATCCACCACAATTTCTCTTGGAGGTGTTCAGTTGCAGGTGTGATGACCCAGGCGGGTCTTTGACCCTGCCCCTGCTGTGTGTATGCCTGTGTTTCTCTCACTCCTAATCAGGAGATTGTCGGCTGGTGCTGGTTGGACCGGGACCGCAGTGTATAGAGCCTGCCCAGACAGGCTTCTCCCTCCTCCCGGCATTTGATGGCTTTTTTGTTACTTAATAATAATATAGTAATAACATACTAACCAATTATATATATATATATATATATATATATATATATATATATATATATATATATATATAGTGTTTCCCATTAATTACTGTGGCGGCCCACCATGGTCTATTGTCCCGCCACAGTCTCAGAATGAACCGAAAAAAATACTTACACTTCTCATAATAACATATGTAGCCTAATAATAATAAATATATATATATATATATATAACAACTCCTCGCTGTACGCGATATATATAAATATATATATAAATAAATATATATATATATATATATATATATATATATATATATATATATCAAATCAGTTTTATGGCCCCACGTGTGGAGAGTAAACTCATCTTTCACTCTAACACATAGACACACACACATAGATGGACATATACACATTATTAAATAGGAAGATATAAAGTGTGCTAATATCACAGGGAGCATAGACAAGATTACAAATCCCTGTAAGCCATATTGGGAGTTTACGCAGTACACCATAGGTTTTATAGAGTGAATAGTATTATCTCTTGTTAAAATCCACCTAAATAACCCCCTTCCCAATCCCCTCCTAAGAAACCCTTCCCCCCCCCCCGGCAAAGACCAGGAATTAAAATACATTCCTGATACCCCCCCCCCCCACTGGCCAAGACTCCCCGACTACCCCTACCCCCACCCCGACCACCCCTACCCCCCCCCCCGACGACTGCCCCTGAAGAATTCCCTCGTGGGATAAAGGAAAATGGCGTTGGCCATTCTATTTACTTGGACGAGCAAGAAAATTAATGTGGTTCATTAGGCCTAAGGTTAATTTTAGTCTGTCTGTACTTTGCAAATGCCTAGCGACGGACATGTGAGGGACTGTAACGAAGTAGTATGACGCGGTTATAGACGCCATTACATTGCGTGAGTGTGCTAAATTACTGAATGAAGTTACTTGCACTCCTGGAGCTGCAAGGGGGGATAAGGCAGAATGAAGCCCAATACGACAATTCGGTTTATTGATGGTCATTACGTAATTATGAATGTTATTATCTAGACTTTTAAATTCATAAATAACTATGTTAACAGATGTCATTACTGCGATAAAAAGTGTTTTTGTGTAAAAGCTGATTATCCTTAAGCGTCAACTTGTCAGTAATATGAAGCAAGGTGTTCAAATTGACATTAACTCTTTGTTTTATTTTTTTCCTTTATTTACATTTGCACAAGAACCTTAAGAGAAGGAGGGGACCTCCACGGCCGGGGGGCTCCTTTCCAAAGAAATATCTTGAACATCTCTTTTTGTGTCTATTAATGATAAGAAATTACAAGGTTAACAAAGAAGGAAAGGAAAGTTGGACATGACAAAATGGGATGGTGACAGTAAGTGGTGATGATGGGTTTACCCTATAATACTAATAATAATAATAATAATAATAATAATAATATTAATAATAACAATAATAATAATAGACATAATGAAACATAATAAAGAAAGCGTTGCGAACATTAGAACGGTTAAAGATCTGTTGGGACATAGAAAATAAATATGTAGAGGTCAACTATGTGTTTATGTCTGTTATTTGTTTTGTTTCCTGTTGATTTGTTTTCTTTGTGTATTTGTTTTATAAATGTGGGTAACAGTGTTTTAGTGTATTGTGCAGGCCCGGTTCCAGAACAGAATGCCTTGGGGTGCATCTGAGATTACAGGGGGTGCACCAGTACTATAGAAGTGGTGGGGACCAGTACGCAATTGTCGACGGAGGGGGGGGGATTTTCTCCCTCCTTTTTTCAATTGAGGGTGCAAACAATTTTTTTGGGGGTGCAATGCATGCTTATGCACCCCCGTAGAACCGGGCCTGGTTTTGTGGGACAATTAGCAGACCAACAGCTCATTTAAGTTGGATACTATTCATCTAAATCAGAAGTTATCTCCTCTACCGCTCGTCCACAGTAGTCCAGGGGTCAACCAGCGCTGGGGACTGTTACAGTTCAGGGAAATTCCCCCCTCACCAAACTGAGAGTGGGACCCGCCCTAAACGGACGCTGTGGGAGCGCGGTAGTTATTATGTCAAAATCTGATATGCAGTGTTGGGGTGTAACAATTAAACAAGTCCATTTGTAGGTTGCTCAGTTTACCTCCATAATGTGGTGTCCATTGTCTTGTTTTTATGTACGATGTTTTGTTTTTGCTCAATGATGCTGACCGTTGCTAAGGCTATGATTCTTAGATGGACCGGAGTGTTTTTACCTGGGGGACAAACACAGGTTCCATTGATAATTAGAGATGACTTGGATGATGACCATGAGGAAATTGAGGTTGGTTTATTTGAGGTATACCCATTTTAAGTACTCAAAAATATTCAATGACTATTCAATGACTATGTGTGACTACATATATATTCAATTTTCACTTCATTCCCCATATTCACCTATTGTTTGACACATCTTTGTATGCACGTTTGTTTTGATATAACTTTCACATATGGTTTGAACTACTTAGATTAGTAACGATATAAGATCATTTAGGATTTGGACACGCCTGGGGCCGTATTCACAAAGGATCTTAGCGCTAAAAGTAGCTCTTAACTGGCGAATTTAGGAGAAACTCCTAAAAATAATGGGCGTGTCAGTCTTAAATTTAGGACTCCTAATTTTTTTCACTACGAGCAATTCACAAAGTATTTTAGGCCTAAAAGTAGCACCTAAGTCTAGGAGAGCTTAAAAGTCCTCGAGAGGACTCCTAACTCACTAAGACCTATTCACAAAGAATCGGAAAATGGCTGCGAGACGAAATGTTTTGGAGACAATGGAAGACTGTGAATTGATCAAGAGATATAGGCTAAATCGTGAGGGTATAAAACTTGTTGTGGAATTAGTGCGGGATGCAATAACATCCCCGACTAACAGGAATAACCCGATTAGTCCGGAAATATAATGTTTGGCAACACTACGATATTTAGCAACAGGGAAAATGCAACTTTGCAATGCCGACGATTTAGGAATATCGCAACCATCAGTCAGCCATAAACCGAACCATCAACGCGCTCCGTAGACCACATATCAATTCAATTCAATTCAAACTTTATTAAGGACACATCTCATGAAAGGTCCATAACACCAACACAACACAATAAAATAATAAAAATAGAATAAAAAATACATACACACACACACACACACACACACACACACACATATATATATATATATATATATATATATATATATATATATATATATATATATATATTATATATATATATATATATATATGTAAATATATATATATATAAATATATATATATATATATATGTAAATATATACACACACACACACACACGATTCCACAATGATCATATATTTACAGGCTAGAAGAGCTGACAGAGCAGTTCAAAGTTGGTTAAGGCTGAAATAATACCATTAATATCATCCAACAGTTTATCCGGTTTCCTTTGGACAATCAACAACTACACAGGAGGATCAAAGCCAACTTCATGGCATGCAGGTATGCCCGGTGTGGTCGGTGCTATTGACGGGACGCACATACAAATAATTGCGCCATCAAAAGATGAGGACGTGTTCGTCAATAGAAACGAAAGTACATTCCACCAACACGCAGATTGTTTTTGATGCAACTTTTAACATTCTTGATGTTGTTGCAAAGTGGCCTGGGTCTACCCATGATCCGCAGTATTTTAATGGGGAGCGGTCTGACGTCATTATCGTGGTCTGCACAAACTATCATGCGTGTATTCTGCTAACTGCACTGTCCATAACTATTTGATAGGAATTTCTAGCCGAGGCTATTTCCTTGTTCTTCGGTGATTCAGTGGGCTCGTTTCCACAGAGACCGCCTGCTCTGAACAACCAATCACCGTACTGACCGCTTCCAAACTCGTGCACGAGAATCGACGTAATCCATAGCAACGGCGCGTCACTCTTAGCTCACTCTTAGTGATTTATCCTTAGTATGAGTAGGTCTCAGCGGCTTTGTGAATAACTTTTAAGAAAAAACTCCTACGTAAAATGTTTTATTGCGAGTTAGGAGCACTCCTAGCGGTAAGATAAAATGCTTTGTGAATACGGCCCCTGATGTATAATTACATAATAGAAACAACTGTCTATATATTGTTTATGTTATATTGTGTCAGATGTTTTTCTGCAGAGATACTGGTTGGTTCTGGTCTCTCTTCCCCTCAGGACAATGGAGGGGGGTCCATTAGGGAGAGGACAGTTGATCTGGGGCACCTGCCCTAAATGGACTCAGAGACTCATATCTGGACATTGAAATGGACTGCATACACGAAATGAACAGCAGGAACATTGCTTCCTGTTACCAGCGGTTGATACGTTTCATACTAGGAGGCAACATGGCTGACAGTCTTATCTGAATGTGATGTGTTTTTACACTCTATATTTTCTATTTTCTTTTTGATTCTTTTAATGATTGATTATTTTTAAGTGATTGGTGTTGAAAGATGTTAACACTCTGTAATGATGATTGTTGTGCATTGACAGTGATTGGATTGCAGAGAAGTGCCTCATTCTGATTGGGGGTGAGACCTCTAGATTAGGAAACCATCATGATACTCTTTTTTCATCTCCTAGAGGTGGTTTTCGACTGGATGATGGTAACCCGACCTGGACAGACCTCTCTTCAGCTGCTGAAAGGGTAACTGGGAAGAGCTCTTCCGGTGGGGTGAGACTAGCTCATGAATTTGGCCTTATTAGAACAATTGAATAAGTTTACCTAGTCTAAGAGTAAATTAAAATAATGTGGGCATAAGATTCAAAGGTAACGCTAGAAGACTAAAATAGTTGTTCCAAAAAGCTTGATAAACTAGGACCCAGAATCACTGTCATATACATATATTTTATGTTATCATCAATATATAAAGGTCAATACAAGCGGGAAGAATGAATGCAACATGCTTAACTTTGTGTTAGTTTTGCGTGCCTTCTTCAAAGTCACGAGGGGGGAATATGGAGTGTATTTTCAAGGGGGGAATATTTTTGCATTTAGATTTTTTTGTTTTTGTTTTTTTGTTATATTTGTTTGTCGAATTGGCTTAAGTCAGACAAATGTTCTTTGAACATTTGCAATGACCTGGTTAAAGTAATCATTGGGAAATACTTCAGCAATCTGTTGGGAAAGGATCTAATGCACAAGCTAGATAGTTTATTGACATAGAAAATTGGGAATTACCTTGCAAACGCCAACACCTAATGCTGTTATGCTGTGTTTAATATCTTTACTTGTTAGCTTTTTCCACCGCCGTGTCAAAAATACAGCGTCAACGCCAGGTGGTGCAGCAGTTACCCATCAAACAGCGGTTAGGTTTCATTCTCAGTCACAAGGAATGGTGGAAATGAGACGGCGTGATGTTATTCACATAGTCCACAGGTCGAGAAATATAAAATACACAACTCGAAACAAAAGTATCCAATTATCTGCCTCTCTGAAGAGAAGGGTCCAGCTGCTTTACTTCCTTCGCCGCTAACAAAGTATGATAATAGGCGTGGTTTGGAGGTGTAATTTGTAGGGTCTGCAAGGTCGCAGCTGGATGGACTTGGATTGCTTCGCGTAATTAATTGCGTAATTTCCGCAATAAATGTCCGAGCATAACCACGCCCAATTCAAACCCAATATCAGGAAAGTTTGCACAAACTTAAATGACAATATTTTGAATTTGGATTGAATCTAATTTCTAATACTTTTTAGATGCTTACACATACTACACTCTAAGAAGTAATGTGTCAAAAATGACACAAATTGTGTAGAATTTCAACACATCTGATGTGTGTGCACATCCTAAGCCAACGGTAGGTGTCGCTGTTGCGGTAAGCATCGACTCATTTCCGGTCTACCTCTTGCTCTGTGTACACTGTTTGGTGTTGTAGCTGTCGGTGAACGCTAAATATACATTTGTTTTACTTGTTACAGCGGTTATTTACCCGCTTAAACATTTAAACTTAAAATAGCGACAAGTCGCTATTTTAAGTCTTCACACGCTAGTTACATTAAGCATTAGCAGTTAGCGATGTCTTCTCCCTCTTCCTCTGCTCCTCTGTCCTGCTCAGTGTGCCAAATGTTTAGTTACTCCTCCACCTCTTTTAGTGATAATGGTACCTGTATTAAATGTAGTTTATTTAGTGCGCTGGAGGTGAGGATTAGTGACTTAGAGGCCCGGTACCGCACCACACCGTCTCCGGTAGTCTGTGCGGGCCGGCCGGCGGTAGCTCTAGTTAGCCGTCCCCCGGTAGACCCCGAGCAGCCGGGAAGCCACGGAGAGTGGGTGACTGTCCGGGGGAAGCGTAGCGGCAACCCACTGAAGCCCACGGCTCACCACCAGCCCATTCACGTTTCTAATACGTTTTCCCCACTCAGCGACACACCCGCTGAGGAGCAGACTCTGGTTATTGGCTCTTCTATAGTCAGAAACGTGAAGTTAGCGAAGCCAGCGGCCATAGTTAAATGTATCCCTGGGGCCAGAGCGGGCGACGTTGAATCCTATTTAAAACTGCTGGCTAAAGACAAACGTAAATATCATAAGATTGTTATTCACGTCGGCGGTAATGACTCCCGATTACGCCAATCGGAGGTCACTAAAATTAATGTGGAATCGGTGTGTAGATACGCCAAAACAATGTCGGACACCGTAGTTTTCTCTGGACCCCTGCCCAATGTGACCAGTGACGTCATGTATAGCCGCATGGCGTCCTTCCACCGCTGGCTGTCCAGGTGGTGTCCAGCAAACCATGTGGGCTTCATTGATAATTGGCAGCCTTTTTGGGGAAAACCTGGTTTGATTGGGAGAGACGGCATCCATCCCACGTTGGATGGAGCGGCTCTCTTATCTAGGAATATGATGCAGTTTATTTCTAAAACCTGACAGTCCAGAGTTGGGACCAGGAAGCAGAGTTGCTGTTTAACACACTTCTCTGCGCTTCCTCTAGTACAGTCCCCCACCCACCACCCCATAGAGACTGTGTCTGTCCCCCGACCGCCTACATTATGTAAAGAAATAAAAACAAGAGAAGTTAACCATGAAAACCTAATAAAAATTAAAACCAACTCCTCAGTAGCACAAAATAAAATAATTAAATGTGGACTGTTAAATATCAGGTCTCTGTCATCCAAAGCTGTTTTTTGAATTAATATCAGATTATGATATTGATTTGCTTTGTCTTACTGAGACCTGGTTGTCCCATGAGGATTATGTTAGCCTAAATGAATCCACCCCCCCCAGTCATATTAATACTCACATTCCCCGAGGCGCAGGCCGAGGAGGTGGAGTAGCAGCTATATATGATTCGAGGGTTTTAATGGACCCTAAACCAAAACTAAATTATAATTCATTTGAAAGCATTATTCTTAGTCTTTCTCACCCAAACTGGAAAACACTGCAGCCAGTCCTATTTGTTATAGTGTACCGCGCCCCTGGACCGTACTCTGATTTTATATCTGAATTCTCAGAGTTTCTATCAAGTTTAGTTCTTAAATCAGATAAAGTAATTATTGTAGGTGATTTTAATGTCCATGTGGATGTTACAAATGACAGCCTTAGTAACGCATTTACCTCATTAATATACTCAATTGGCTTCTGTCAGAGTGTGAATAAACCAACCCATTGTTTTAATCACACTCTTGACCTTGTTCTATCATATGGCATGGATATTGAACATTTAATAGTTTTTCCACATAATCCTCTCCTATCTGATCATTATTTAATAACTTTTGAATTTCTATTATTTGACTATATGCCATTAAGCAAAACTTCCTACAGCAGATGTCTATCTGACAGTGCTGTAGCTAAATTTAAGGAGGAGATTGCATCAGTGTTTAATTCAATGCCATATCTGAATATAACGGAGTCCTATATTAACTTTAGTCACTCCCAAATTGATAATCTTGTTAATAGTGCTGCAGGCTCTCTACAATCAACATTAGATTCTATCGCTCCTAGAAAACAGAAAATAATAAAACATAGGAAACTAGCACCGTGGTACAACCAACAAACTCGTCAATTAAAACAAGAAACAAGGAAATCAGAAAGGAAATGGCGCGCTTCCAATTTATTAGAAAATCGCTTAATATGGCAAAATAATCTTAAAAATTATAGAAAGGCCCTCCGTAATGCCAGAGGAGCCTTTTACTCGGCACTAATAGAAGAAAATAAAAACAACCCCAGGTTCCTCTTCAGCACTGTAGCCAGGCTGACAGAGAGTCACAGCTCTATTGAGCCATGTATCCCCATCAACTTAAGTAGCAATGACTTCATGAACTTCTTTTATAATAAAATTATTACTATTAGAGAGAAAATTAGTCACCAAATGCCCTCAATAGGTATCGCTGGCTCTCCAACATCAGACACTTTGACTGGTGCAAACTTAGATGTGTATTTGGAGTGTTTCTCTGCTGTCAGTCTTCATCAGTTAACTTCTATAATTTCTTCATCGAAGTCATCAACCTGTCTGTTAGACCCCATCCCAACTAGGCTGCTTAAAGAAATTGTACCCTTAATTGGCACTTCTTTACTGGAAATGATTAATCTTTCTTTATTATCAGGATATGTACCACAGTCCTTTAAAGTAGCTGTAATTAAACCCCTTCTTAAAAAGCCCACTCTTGACCCAGGGGTTTTAGCCAACTATAGACCGATTTCTAATCTCCCCTTTCTGTCTAAAATTCTGGAGAAAGTAGTCGCCAAACAATTGTGTGATTTTCTACACAACAATAGTTTATTCGAGGATTTCCAGTCAGGATTTAGAGTTCATCATAGCACAGAGACAGCTCTGGTTAAAGTTAATAATGACCTTTTGATTGCTTCTGACAATGGACTTGTCTCTGTACTTGTATTATTAGATCTTAGTGCTGCCTTTGACACCATTGATCATAGTATTCTTTTACAGAGACTCGAGCATGAAATTGGCATCAAAGGAACCGCACTAAGCTGGTTTATGTCATATCTATCAGATCGTTCACAGTTTGTACATGTGAATGATGAATCTTCAATAAATACTACAGTTAGTCATGGAGTTCCACAAGGTTCTGTACTTGGACCAATACTATTTACTATATATATGCTCCCTTTAGGCGATATTATTAGAAATCACTCCATTAACTTTCATTGTTATGCAGATGATACGCAGTTATATCTATCGATCAAACCCGATGAAATTAATCAATTATCTAAATTACAAACATGTCTTAAAGACATAAAATCCTGGATGAGCTGCAATTTTCTGATGTTAAACTCAGAGAAAACCGAAATTCTTGTACTTGGCCCCAAAAACCTTAGAGACTTAATGTCTACAGATATAGCTCCTCTAGCACCACTGTCAGGAATCTTGGAGTTATCTTTGATCAGGATCTGTCATTTAATTCCCACATAAAGCAGACCTCTAGGACTGCCTTTTTTCATTTACGTAATATTACAAAAATCAGACGCATCCTATCAAAGACAGACGCAGAAAAACTAATCCATGCATTTGTTACCTCAAGGCTGGATTACTGCAACTCCTTATTATCAGGTTGTCCTAATAAATCCATTAAGATGCTCCAATTAATTCAAAACGCTGCAGCACGAGTACTGACAGGAACTAGGAAAAGAGATCACATCTCTCCTGTACTAGCTTCTCTGCATTGGCTCCCTGTAAAATTTAAAATCCTCCTCCTCACCTATGAAGCTCTTCATGGGCAGGCCCCTTCATATCTCAAAGAGCTCATAGTACCCTACTACCCCACTAGAACACTGCGTTCTCTGAATGCAGGGCTACTGGTGGTTCCAATAGTTTCTAAAAGTAGAACCGGAGCCAGAGCCTTCAGTTACCAAGCTCTTCAGTGGAACCAGCTTACAGTTGTGGTTCGGGAGGCAGACACCCTCTCCACATTTAAGAGTAGGCTTAAGACGTTCCTCTTTGATAAAGCTTATAGTTAGGGCTGGATCAGGTGAGTCCTGAACCATCCCTTAGTTATGCTGCTATAGGCCTAGACTATCGGGGGATTTCCCTTGGTGCACTGAGTCTCTCTCTCTCTCGCTCTCTCGCTCTCTCTCTCTCTGTGTGCACACATTCATGTCCCATTAATGCATGTTACTAACACTTCTTCCCTGGAGTTCTTGTGTTTTCTCGTCTCGCAGGTTCTCATGGATCCTGGCGGAGCCTCCATGGTCCTGCTTGACTGCCATTGCTAATATCAGTTACCAGTTATATATAGTTACTGTTGATGCTGCTCGCTGTCCCCCATCATTGGTGCTGTCTCCATCATCATGTTCATTAGTGTATTGATGTAGTCTCTCTCTCTCTCTCTCTCTCTCTCTCTCTCTCTCTCTCTCACCCCAACTGGTCAAGGCAGATGACCACCCACCTAGAGCCGAAGGGTCTGTCCAAGGTTTCTGCCTTTTAACAGGCAGTTTTTCCTTGCCCCCGTGCCAAGTGCTTGCTCATGGTGGTACTGTTGGGTCTCTGTAAATGTTATTAGGAGTTTGGTCTAGACCTGCTCCATTTGAAAAGTGCCCTGAGATAACTTCTGTTATGAATTGGCGCTATACAAATAAAATTGAATTGAATTGAATTGTGCTCAGGGACGACACATTTTGAGTCAATTTCAACTCGACACATTAGATGTGTCACATACAGTATGTGACACATTAATGTGTTATTCTGACACAGTGTGTGTCAGTAAAGTGTAATAGTTTTAAACACATATATGTGTCATTTATGCACACTAGGGTAATTTATTTCAGTATTAACCCACTGGCACAAATAAATTAGGAATAATGAATAAATTAAGAATTAAGAATGAGCCTTGCCAATAAAGCTGATTGATATTCTGATGATTAGTTTATTGACTTCAACATCAACATACATAATACAACACATCAGTACAAAATACAGTAGCACAATTAACATACATCAGCACATTACAACATACTGTATATCACAACATACAGCAGTACAATTATATATACACTTGTATTTAAAAATACAGTTCATCTGAACACACATCTTTGGATTATATTTGACATAAAGACAAGTCAAGGTAAAACCATCTTGTATTTTGGGTTAATGTACATATCATCTGAGAAAAAATCTTTAACTAGGCCTATATTAAGTGGCCTAAAATCAAGCAATTTATTTACGGTAACAATGTTGTATTCTTTTGTCGGTTTAATTACATATGCATAGAAATTAGGGCTGCACGATATATCGCAAATCTATCGTCATCGCGAAATCAACGCTCGCGATGTACATACCGCAAAGATTTCTTAATTTGCGATTAAATTAAGCCTACATTTTTCGCGCATTCACACACAATGACATTATATTTGACCAATCCGATGCTGTCATGCTGCCTGATAAGCCCGCCCCCCACCAGTTTAAGCACGTGGGGGCAATTGCTCTGTCAGTTAGCATTGCGTTAGCTGTGCTGCGGTTTAAAACCGTACTCCGGAAACCGGAGGTTTTGGAGTTTAACTCGCAGCTGCGCACGAAGTTAAACCTGATTGCTGTGTACTGACCGACACAGGTTCAGCTGATTCCTAGTAAAACTCGTGTTAAACCGGAAGTATACTGATTTCCCGTTATACTCCAGCAGGTGCAGTCTTAATTTAATGTTGGATGCATTTTGTGCTATAATTACCAACAAAAACTTAATGGGAATGTAAAGTGAACTATAATATAATAAAACGCAAATAATGTTGAAATATATTATGAAATAGTCTAGCCTACTTTTTGTGGAAATCTGAGTCTGGAATCTGAATCTGCCCTTACCTACGTCAATCAATCGATTACTTCTCCCCCCCCCCTCAACAATCGCGCCGTACCAGGGGGGCGCCCCCGATCGCGCAGCACCCCCCCCCCCCCCCCCCCCCCCCACACACACACCGTCAACAACCGCGCACCACGTAATGTTTATGGGGGGCGCCAAAATTGTTGCTGCATACCCCCCTGACACTGGGTAGTTGCACCCCTGGAGAGGGTAGTTAGGATGAACATGTCTCGGATAGAGAACTATAACGAGGAGCAGAAGTTATATTTATTGTACTGCATTCGAGGTGTTGTGGACACGGTGGAAGAGGAAAGACACCACCACCACCACGCTCCGAAGAAAGTCTGTTTGGGATGATCTCTCAAACACATGTAACAGTAGATCTTCCAGCAGAAGACCGAGCAGCGACACATTTAAAGAATTTATGGAAGCGCTTGAAAGTTGAAGCGCGTAATGCTATTGCTGAGCGGACGCACGACCGAGACCTGAGCCCCGTGAGCCGTGAAATATCACTGCTCATTCCAAGTCGACTATGTCCAATATTGTTATTGTACTGAAGGCCTATCCGGCGTAATAAGTGTAAATGTATCATACATTATTATTAATACTACTAATAATAATTAATAAAACTAATTCTGTGTGTGTCGGTTATAATGGAGCGTTGTTTCATCCTGCAAACTGGTTTAGTCTCCTCTAAAACCATGTCCGTTTCGAGACTAGACTAACACGCACAAAATACGCCCCTAGTGTCTGATGTGAATTTCTCTGAAGACACAGCAATTGAGATCAAGGTAAAACGCAGCTGCAGGTTAAACCACAGGTACATACTGTCAGAGTATTGGAGTGTTTACGGTACTCTGCTTTACGGCAGTGGGGGGAGTTTTTACGTGAGTCTGCATTCGGTATGCTGTGGACATGAACCTGAGAGCTCCCGCATAAAGTCAGTAGTAACTACATATGTGTCTGGACATTCCGTGTTTTATTACATGGTGTCAGAAGTGGCCAGTGGTTTTGCAAAGAGTGTAAATCATGGCGAAGTTCAACCCACCGGAGAGTTTCAGCTTTGATAAACCGACGGAATGGACCGACTGGAAAAGGCGTTTCGAGAGATATCGGACGGCTACGGAGCTCAACAAGAAGTCGGGTGAAGTACAAGTGTGTTCCCTGGTGTACGCAATGGGGAGTGAAGCGGAAAATATTTTCAAGTCGTTTACTTTTATTGACCCAGGACACGAGAATAATTACAAGTAGTAAAAAGTACATAGTAATGGAGAAGTTCGACGAGTACTTTTTCCCGCGGCGGAATGTAATCCATGAGCGTGCTGTTTTCCACCAGCGCGTGCAGCGGCCTGGCGAGCCGGCAGAGACTTTCATAAGGGCTCTCTATGATTTATCAGAACACTGCGAGTTCGGGGTGAGTAGAGATGAAAATATTCGGGACCGAATCGTGGTGGGGATTCAAGATAAAGAGCAGTCTCGTAAGTTGCAGCTCATGGCGGATCTTACACTGGCGCAGACTATACAGTCTGTTCGCCAGTCAGAGACGGTGAACATGCAGATCGGTGCGCAGACAGCAGAGGCCATGGCGGCCACGGCATCCGTACAAGAGGTGCGGGGCGCGTGGAAGAAGAATGTAAAATGGCAGCGCAACGCCAAGAGAGGGGGAAAGACGGAGCACGGGAGGAAGTGCAGCCGGTGTGGGAAAACGGAGCACAATGATCCAGAGAGATGCCCCGCTCGCAATTCAGCTTGCAACAAATGCGGCAGGAACGGACATTGGCAGAGCCAGTGCAAAACCAAAGCGGTGAGTGAAGTAACAGAGGCAGATGAGCAGAGTGAATACTTCCTGGGATCAGTGAATGCAAACGTGAGTGATGAGTGGACAGTGCAACTTCTTCTGGGTGCAACTCCTGTGAAGTTTAAGATCGATACTGGGGCTGATGCTAGTGTAATGTGTGAAGAGACTTTCAAAATGCTCATTCCAGAGAGAGAACTGAAGGAGACTAGTGCATCTCTGACCAGCCCAGGGGGTCAATTAGACTGTAAAGGACAATTTCAAGTTAACACCACATACAAGAAGAACTCATACTCATTCCCAGTGTATGTTATTAGAGGAAAGTCTGTCAACAACTTACTCAGTAGATCCACTGCAACTGAGATGGGCCTCGTGAAACGGATCGAGGAGGTCCATGGTGCCTTTGGAGAGCATGGCACGCTCAAGACGGAGCCTGTGAGGATACAGCTCAAGGACAACGCCACCCCGTACGCGGTGCAGACTGCGCGCAGGGTCCCAATACCGCTGACGTCCAAGGTCAGGGAGGAGCTGCGCCGCATGGAGGAGTACGGCATCATAGAGGAGGTAACCCAGCCAACCGATTGGTGCGCCCCCATGGTGCCCGTGCTCAAAAAGAACGGAAAGGTTCGTATATGTGTGGATCTTAAGAAACTAAATGAACAGGTAAAGAGAGAGAGATTCATCTTACCTACACCAGAGGAGATTACAGCGGAGCTGTGTGGAGCAACGGTGTTCTCCAGCCTTGATGCAGCCTCTGGGTTCTTCCAGATTCCTCTGCACAGTAAGAGTAGCCTACTCACCACATTCATTACGCCATTTGGCAGGTACTGTTTCCGGCGCTTACCGTTCGGGATAACGAGCGCCCCAGAAATTTTCCAAAGGAAAATGTCGGAGACACTTCAAGGCCTACAGGGCGTCTCAGTTTACATGGATGACATTGTTGTGTATGGAAAGGACATGGAAGAGCACGACCTCCATCTCCAGAAGGTCCTGGAGAGAGTCAAGTCTGCTGGGCTCAAGCTCAATAAGGAAAAGTGTAAGCTCAGACAAGAGCAGCTCAACTTCCTGGGCCAGGTGGTCGATGCCACAGGCGTGCGGCCGGATCCAGCAAAGGTGCGGGCAATCCGGGAGCTCGCTGCACCAGAGAACGTCCACGAGCTCAAACGTATCCTGGGCATGGTGAACTATCTCGGTAAATATGTGCCGAACCTGTCCACAGTGGGCCAGCCACTGTACGAGCTGCTCCGGTCCAAGACAGCTTGGAACTGGGGTCCAGCACAACACACAGCTTTTGAGAAGCTAAAAGAGCTACTGATGACATCGCCAGTGTTAGTGTTTTATGACGTCAACAGACCCACCGCAGTCTCAGCTGATGCAAGCAGCTATGGGCTCGGTGGCGTGCTGTTGCAGCTCCATGGACAAAACTGGAAACCAGTCGCATACTGCTCAAGGAGGCTGACAGACGCAGAGACCAGATACGCGCAGATTGAGAAAGAGTGCCTGGCGAGTGTCTGGGCCTGTGAACGGTTTGAAAAATACCTCTACGGCCTTGAGAGTTTCGAACTTGTGACAGACCACAAGCCCCTGGTCCCACTAATGAACAGTAAGGACTTAGACAACGTTCCATTAAGGTGCCAGAGACTTCTTATGCGGCTCATGCGCTTTAAGCCAGTGGCTGCGTATGCGCCGGGGAAGACCCTTGTTGTGGCAGACACACTGTCACGGAGCCCTCTGAGTCACACGGAGGATGGGAGAGACACACACTCTGAGGTTGAGTGCTACATTGCAGCAGTCATGGACAGCGTGCCAGCTACCCCACAAAAGATAGATAATATCCGAGCAGCTACTGCGGCTGATGAGAAGCTGCAGACAGTGATCAGGTACATCAGGGCCGGCTGGCCAGAACACGCATGCCAAGTACCAAGTAACATACGTGAGTACTTTTCTATGAGAGATGAACTTTCAGAGTATGGCGGAATGGTCGTGAGAGGAAGCCGCATCGTGATACCAGGGACGCTGAGGGCAGACATCCTTGAGAGAATCCACGACGGACATCAAGGGCTCTCAAAGTGTCGGGACAGGGCAAACGCCGCTGTCTGGTGGCCCGGCATTTCCTCACAACTGAAACACAAGGTGTTGTCATGTCAGTCCTGCTGTGAGTTGAGAAGAGCACAGCAGAAGGAACCGTTGATCTCTACCCCGCTCCCCGACAGACCATGGCAGCGCATAGCTCTGGACCTATGTGAACATAATAAACAGAACTACTTAATCATCTCAGACTACTACTCGAGATACATCGAGATATTGCACATGAAAACAACAACAAGTGCTCATGTCTCTCTGAAGCTGAAAGCTATATGCGCCCGCTACGGCATTCCAGATGTGGTCGTCAGCGACAACGGGCCGCAGTTCACAAGCACAGAGTTTCAAGACCTCGCCCATAAGCTTGACTTTGAACACGTCACCTCAAGCCCACACAACGCCCAAGGCAACGGTCACGCAGAGAGGGCGGTGCAGACCGCAAAGCGAATATTGAAACAAAACGACCCTCTCATCGCACTCATGTGCTACCGGTCAACACCATGCAGCACAACTGGAGCCAGCCCAGCTGAACTACTAATGGGCCGGAAGATTCGAACGACACTGCCTACCCTCGAGAGCAACCTGCAGCCCTCATGGCCCGACGGGCAGCGCATCAGGCAGAAGGACGAGGCGGAGAAGAAGAAGCAAGCCTTCTACTACAACAGACGCCATGGGGCCAGACCCCTACCCCCACTTCAGCCTGGTGGTAACGTCCTCACCAAGCTGGACCACCAGAAATCCTGGACAGCTCCTGCAGTTGTGACCGCTGAGAGTGTCACGCCACGCTCTTACATCATCCAGACGCAGCAGGGGGCAAGACTCAGGCGCAACCGGCGCCACCTGCAGGAGATGCCTGCTCCACAGCCGCCTGGTGGCAAAGAACCTGTCTTACCTGTTTGCACGGACATCAATCGACAGCAGGGGGACTCCAGTGTCAGCATGCATGCTGGTGCTGAAAATCTGTCACAGACCAGGTCTGGACGGATCTCTAAGCCAGTCATCAGACTGGACTTGTGAGTTAACATGTCCTCACACTCATGGCCTTTGGGGGGGGTAGAAGGGAAAAGAGTCCCAGGTGTGGTAACCTTTAAACCACATAAAAGAGTTCCAGGTGGGAAAGCCACATAAAAAGAAAAAGAGTTCCATAGAATGTTGTAAACTGATGTGTTTTAATATGAAAAGAGTTCAGGAATGCAAACTGTTATCTTATAGTTAAAAGTAATTTGATAATTGTTTGATTGCTACAGAATAGCATTGTTCTTTACAGAATGTTTATCTGTTTACTTTATTGGGGGAAAGTAGAACTAAAAAGGGGAGATGTCAGAGTATTGGAGTGTTTACGGTACTCTGCTTTACGGCAGTGGGGGGAGTTTTTACGTGAGTCTGCATTCGGTATGCTGTGGACATGAACCTGAGAGCTCCCGCATAAAGTCAGTAGTAACTACATATGTGTCTGGACATTCCGTGTTTTATTACACATACGACACAGCAATGGAGCTTAAGACGTCACGTGACTTCTTGCGTCACTGACGAGTTTAAAACCGTGTTAAACTCTAAAAAGTGGCTAACGTAGCGGCAGAGCAATTGCCCCATGGTGTTTAAGTTGTTGAGGGAGCGTTGTCGTGTTTGTTTGACCAGGGGGGTATTGCACAAAAGTAGGATAAGGGATATTGAAAATATATTAAAAAATTACGAATGCTAGGTTATATATTAAGACTGCTATGCTAAAGGATCCCACAATAGTAAAAGGCCCAAAAGGTTACTTAGGGCCAGAATAACAGGGTCAAGATAGCCATTCACATTGTTTATGGATACTTCACCTTTCCCCCTCATGTGAACCAGTCAGACACCAAACACAGTGACCATTGTTTGTAGACTCCCCTCCCCTCACAGAGAATCCCTTGAAATGTCCAGAGAAGCAGCAGGTGTTGAGCTCCTGCCTGGGAACCATGTTGATCAGAATACTTGGTGACGTCATTCGGCCTTAGCCTCCTCACGTAAAGGTGTGGGAGACCAGATGCCCTTTGGTGTTAATTATCCCTTGTGATCAAGGGAAGATCCATAGATCTATTCATAACGACCATAGGTCCACTAATGATCGCCAACATTCTTCTCTCCTTAGCCCTTGTGACTTTACAGTATCCATAGATCCATTCTTTTCTGTTGCTATGCTCCCTGAACTTGCCCTTGGCAACAATAAAGTATCCATATACCGGCTCATGAGATTCGGGCCCGAAGCTGCATTTTCGTATACAAAGTATCCCCTGACCTGAGACTCAGGGCTCACAATCAGCAGAACTTCTCAGGAGGCGAAGCTCTTTGTGACACCCGCGGTATATTCATTATTATATGCTTGTACTCGTTGACTTTGATTAGCTTTGATTAATAATAAATCTATTCAGTTTAATTCAGTTTATATCTCTTTATTTACTCCTCATTTTTGATCTGATACCTTAAAGGGCCCGCTCCGTTGTTAGCCTAGAATAGGCTAAAGATTTTTCCCAACAGGGATTAAGCCGGGATTTGTTTACGGATTTAGGTATCCTGGCTACATTTTAGCCTCAAGTCGGTTGCATGAAAGCGGCTCACACTTTTCCCGGCTGAGTTACCATGGTGATTTATTCTCCACAGTTAGCCTGCTCCCGACCAGGCTAACAGCCAGGCTAAGATTAATCCTAGTGCTTCACCTGTATTTACACCGTCAATCCTGTGAGGAATTAATGTGTTTTACAGCATGTGCATGGTCTTTCTAAGTATGTTGCATCATTTTAATTATCCCGAATTAAAATATTACATATATAGTCATTTCTCATTTCATTTAAATCTGTTGGCTGTTTTTTATATTGATTAAGTGTTATTACTCAGGCCAACACAGTTAAAGTCTATATTTTTTCATACTATGACACATTTACGTTTGTGTTTATGAAAGTCCGCCTTTATTACGCAACTGCAGCGCATTTGGAAATGTCATCAAACAGATAAACGCAACGCTTATGTCATATGTATAAAATGTATTTTAATCACACAGTCGAACCTTTGCAACGTGTGAAACAGCCCATTGGCTACCATGCAGAATAAGCTGGTTTACATTTCAAATGTCAACTCGCACAGACGTCACCGAGTCCGAGTCCGAACCCGACCCGGCCCGTCGGGTCCCCTCGGGTCCCGTCGGGCTTGGGTCGGGTCGTTTTCTGTTTTCTCTATAGCTCTGGAAACGCCATGTTCCGATCGGTGATTCTGTGAGCGATCGCGAGGTCTATTCAAGCCGCTTATCCCAACTAGCTTCACCTGACGTGATTTAGCCGGGCCTATTTATCCTGGCTTGGCAATCGTGCAACCGAATAAGCCAGGATACCGCCGAGCAGAATAGTCCAAGCCGCGCTTACTCAATTATCCTGGATTTATGTATCCTAGTTTTGTGCAATACCCCCCAGGTGTATTTTAGTTTAACTACATTGTTGCACATGTTTCCTTGTGCTAGCCTTTTTGGCCAATAACTCACCATAATGGTGTATTTTTGTTTTTATTATTGTTATTTGATGTTGTTTTTCATGGCATCATGTATGCCTCAGAACCCATTCTGCAACACCTTCTTAGCTCAACAAATTAGTGGTCAGAAAAAAAGTTTATTATTTAAATTTATTATGAATGCTTTAAGCAGTTTTATTGTTTTTATTTATTTCATCTTAATTGTGTTGACCATATAAGAAAATGTTTCAAGTGGGCAATTTTCCCAATAAAAGTTATGTTGCATTGCATGCATACGATGCATTTCTTGTTTTAATAGTCTAGCAGCAAGTAGAATGAAGAAAAACATTAAATATTGAAATATCGCAAGTTATATCGTCATCGCATACTCAACAATGTTATCGCATATCGCATATTTTCCCAATATCGTGCAGCCCTAATAGAAATGGTAATCAAAATATAGAACTTCAAGTAAATTAACAACCATGAAAAAGGTCTGCTCTTTTGGTATTATGTGTTCCGGGTTAGAGCAACGCCGGCGTCTGGTCTGTTGACTGCCGCTTCTGTCCCGGACCGTGTCCACCGTTTATTTTATTTTTATTTTCCGTTTTATTTTCCGTTCCCAGTGTCCTCGTCTTTCTGTTGTTTTCTCGATTCTGTGCGTCTCCACTTCATTCATGCTTTTGCACCGCTCCGCCCCATTCATCTGCTCTCGCTGCACGGACTATTAGCTACGTTAGCCGGCTAGCTAACAGCTAGCTTACCTCACCACATTGGACTTATCCGTCTCCCGGCCTTGATTACCGCTTGCTCCGGACCCGGGTGAGTGCGCTTGTGTGTCTGTGGTGGTGATTGCGTCAACCCGGACTGACCCGCTGCGTCCCGCACCAACAACACCAGCCCCGCTGTTTGGTTAACCGGCCGGCGTTCTCGGGGGACCCTCCACTCCCCGCTAGCTCGTCGGCCGTGGCCTAGCTGTTCGCCGACATGGAACAGCGGGGTTTTACGGCCGCCCGGGTTCGGTCTGGGGAAGCCCATACCACCCACCTCACCAACGTCGCCACCCGGTCCATTGCTGCTTCCACACATCTCACTGCCCACCAGCTTTTAGCCAAACAGCTCCTAGCCTCTGCCAGCATACTACCCGGACTACTCTCAGCTGCTCTTACATTTCATCTCCTCTGCAGACCATCACTCCCACTACTCCAGGCTCCTACTCCACCAACATCCCCCACACTCAACTACACTGCAGCTGAACTTCATCGTCTCAACAAAAACCACCGTCTTCCTCCTGCTGCTGCCACCGCAGCCTCCAAAGCTGGGATCCTCCGCCGCCGCTACATCCACCGTGGCTCCGGTCTCTCCCCCAACCGACGCTCCCCTGAGGGCTCACCCATCCCCTCACTCTGGTCTGCTTCTCGCCCCCCCCCTCACCCCCACCTCCCACACTGCCAACCCCAACAACCTCCGCCCCCTCCCTCCTGCTCCCCCATCCATCTCCCTCGCACTGCTAAATTGTCGCTCCCTCTCCAACAAATCACCCATCATATCTGAGCTGCTACTGGACAATAACACTGACCTACTCCTCCTCTGTGAAACATGGCAACAGCCCCTGGACTTCTACGCTCTCAATCAAGCCACTCCCTCCAACTACAGCTACATCGCCAAACCCCGCCTCTCCGGGCGAGGGGGAGGTGTTGCCGCTCTCCATAAACTATCTCTACCCATCACTGAATTGAATCTCAACCTCCCATCTATCTCATCCTTCGAATACCTCGCCTTCTCCCTCCCCAACTCTATTACCTCTGTTCTCATTTACCGTCCCCCAAAGCCACACCCCTCTTTTCTCTCAGAACTCTCGGAACTCCTCACCATTGCATCCTCTCTCTCCTCCTGCCTCCTACTCACCGGTGACTTCAACATCCACATCGATCAGCCCACTGCCCCACTGACTTCTGATTTCCTCTCTCTCCTGGACTGTTTTCATCTAACCCAACACATCAACTTCCCCACCCACACCAAAGGCCACACCCTCGACTTAGTCTGTTCCTCCTTCCTACCCATATACAAACCCCATCCTCTCCCCTTCCCACTATCTGATCATCTCTGCATCCTCTTCTCTGCCCCCCTCCCCTCGCCTCATAATCCCAAAAAACGCTCCATCTCCTACCGCAACATCAAGGCAGCCAACCCACTCACGCTCTCCCAGCTCATATCCTCCGCCTTTCCCCCTGACTCCGCCCCATCTTCTCCTGATGACTACGCCACCATGCTCAACACCACCCTCTCTGACGCCCTGGACTCCCTTGCCCCCTGGAAAACTTCATCTGTCTCATTCACCAACTCTGCCCCTTGGTACACCCCGGAACTCCGCTCCATGAAACAAACTGGCCGTCAACTTGAACGCCTCTACAAAAAAACCCACCTCACCGTCCACGCCGAAGCCTTCAAACAACACATCTCCTCCTACCGTGACGCTCTCCATGCTGCCAAATCCGCCCACTACTCATCCCTCATCAACAGCACCAACCGAAACCCCCGCACCCTGTTCTCCACCGTCAACAAGCTGCTCCAGCCACCGGCCATCATCCCACCCTCCTCCCCCGACCTCTGCAACTCCTTCCTCCTCGCCTTCAACAACAAAATCTCCCAAATCAACAGCTCCCTGACTGCCACCGTCAGCAACTCCTCCTCCCCCACCTCTCCTCCCTCACCATACCTACCCCCCTTCCCTGACCTCCCCCCCTTCCCTCCTCTCACTGACTTCTCCCCTGTCGACTCCTCCCACATCCTCGACATCATCTCCACATCCAAGACAACAACCTGCTCTCTTGACCCCCTCCCAACAACCCTAACCAAGGCCTGCCTCCCTGTCCTCCTCCCTCACCTCACCACCCTCTTCAACCAGTCTCTATCCCTTGGTCACTTTCCCACTGCCTACAAACTCGCCTCCATCACCCCCATCCTCAAAAAGCCCACCCTTGACCCAGCCAACCTCTCCAACTACCGCCCCAAATCCAACCTCCCGTTCCTCTCCAAAACCCTTGAACGCATCGTCGCCGCCCAACTCCACACCCATCTCCAGTCCAATAACCTCTACGAACCCCTCCAGTCTGGATTCCGCCCACTCCACAGCACCGAAACCGCCCTTGTCAAAGTCATAAACGATCTCCTCACCTCTGCTGACTCCGGTGCCCTCAACATCCTGTTACTCCTCGACCTCAGCGCAGCCTTTGACACTGTGAACCACTCCATCCTCCTTCACAGGCTGCGCCAACAGGGTGTTGAGGGCACTGCACTCGACTGGCTCACCTCCTACCTCACCAACAGGCAACAGTTCGTCTCCCTCTCTGGTCACACATCCACCCTCTCCCCAGTCACGCAGGGGGTCCCGCAAGGCTCAGTCCTCGGACCCCTCCTCTTCATCTGTTACCTCTTCCCCCTTGGTCACATCATCCGCTCACTCAACCTGGACTTCCACTGTTACGCCGACGACACCCAGATATACATCAGCACCAAATCCACCCAAAACCCTCCCCTCACCCACATCGAAACCTCCGTCGCTACAATACAATCATGGCTGGCCCACAACTTCCTCCAACTCAACAGCGATAAAACAGAGCTCCTCCTCATAGGCACCAAATCCACCCTCAACAAAACCGGACCCATCTCACTCACCATCGGCACCTCGACCATCACACCCTCCCCCCTGGCACGCAATCTCGGCGTTATCCTGGACCCCACCCTATCCTTTGATCCCCACATCAGCTCCATCGTCAAGACCTCTTACTTCCACCTCCGCCGCATCGCTAAAATCAGACACTGCCTCTCCCCCCCTGCTGCTGAATCCCTCATCCACGCCTTCATCTCCTCCCGTCTCGACTACTGCAACTCCCTCCTCACTGGCATCACCTCTCATTCCCTCCATAGACTACAACTGGTCCAGAACTCTGCTGCCCACCTCCTTACCCACACCCGGTCCCGTGAACACATCACTCCCATTCTCCACTCTCTCCACTGGCTCCCCATCAAACAGCGCATCACTTTCAAGATACTCCTCCTCACCTTTAAAGCCCTCCACCACCTAGCCCCCCCCTACCTGTCTGACCTCCTCATCCCCCACCGCCCCACCCGTGCCCTCCGATCCTCCTCCACTCTCTCCCTCACACTACCCAGATCTAAACTCAAATCCTTCGGCGACAGAGCCTTCTCCCGCACAGCACCCCGACTCTGGAACTCTCTCCCCCAACCTGTCCGCGACTCACCCTCACTCCTCACATTCAAATCCCGTCTGAAAACCTTCCTCTTCTCCCAAGCCTACGATCTCTCCTACCCATAACTGCTGTCCTGTCCCCCCCCCCCCCCCGTATTCCACCCCATCCCCTTGCCCTTGTTGTCACCCCCCCCCCCCCCCCCCCCCCCCCGTTTGTCTCTTCGCCCTCTTGTATGCGTCCTTGGGTCATTGAAAGGCGCAATAGAAAGTCTATGTATTATTAAAAAACAATCTCTCCGCGATTCTTTGCTTTCAAAGGGGGATCCCGTTCTGTACTCTTGGCCTTTTAAACTGATCAAATGGGTCACATATACAGTGCTGGTCACAGTCAACTCTTGTTCAAAGGCTATCTGAAGCTCGTCAAGAATACTTTCTGGCACTTGTAACGAGCCAAGCAGTACCGGAAATGCATTGTTCTCAGGAAGGGTGCAAAATGGATCACTCATACTAAAGTTGCTAAGTTGTTGCACCTGATGTTTATATGCTAGAGTTTTAGCAATGTTTTTAAAATTGCATACAACATGTGCATGTCTCTTAAACGGATTATGCTTCGCCTCAAAGCGCATGCACCAAAGTTGAGAGATGGGGCCGAATTCACAGATCATCCTCGCATAGTGGGTCATGAAATGGTGCTTTGGACTGAGATTCCTATTGTATAGTTTTTTGAAAAGTATGTGATGATCTATAATTATCTGCTTTAAAAAAACAGCAAGCCCTGTTGTTACTACTGGTGCAAATATAATGCTGCAAATTTCACGCAATAATATAAACAAACGCCAATACTCATTGTTCCTCTCAACATGATCCCCTACCAAAAATGGCAAAGCCTGTAGAAGACACCACATTTGAGAAGCTGTTTGCCGGACGGCACCTTCAGATGATCTTAGGCCAATGACGACACTAGGCTTATTTTTCACATTCATATAACCATACTCGTATCTCAACTCAACTCAACTCAAACTTTATTTATAGAGCACTTTAAAAACAACCGAAGCTGACCAAAGTACTGTACAGGTCAGTACGAAACAGTACAGAGTGCAAAAATACAAACAGCAGAGTACATAAAATAAACAGTAAAATGTTGTAATTAAAATACATAAGATTAACAATTTAAAAATTAAAATTAAAAGCACCATAAGTAAAAACAAATAAAATGTCAATCAAATGTAAAGTATGTCAAGCTCAGTTGAATGCCTGGGAGAAAAGGTGAGTTTTTAAAGAGGACTTAAAAACCTCTATGGACCCCGCTGACCGGATATGCCAGGGAAGGCTGTTCCAGAGCCTCGGAGCAGCCGCCCCAAAGGCTCGATCACCTTTAGTTGATAGCCGAGTTTTGGGGACGACCAACAGCAGCTGGTTTGTCGATCTCAGCGCTCTAGCAGGGGCATAAATGTGTAGGAGCTCTGACAGGTACTGGGGGGCCAGACCATTAAGAGCTTTAAAAACAAACAATAAAATCTTAAAATCAATTCTAAATGAAACTGGGAGCCAGTGGAGTGAAGCCAAGACTGGGGATATGTGATCTCGTTTACGTTTTCCAGTGAGGAGGCGGGCTGCTGCATTTTGTACTAGCTGTAGGCGGTATAGTAAAGATTGGTCAAGGCCAACATACAAGGAATTACAGTAGTCGAGTCTTGAATTAATAAGAGCGTGGATTACTATCTCTAGGTCCCTGCGAGAGAGGTAGCCCTTTACTTTAGACAGAGTCCTCAGGTAGAAAAAGCTGTTTTTAACCACCGTGCTGACTTGCTTATTAAATCTAAAGTTGCTGTCAAAGGTCACCCCGAGATTTTTTGCCGATGACCGGACATTTGGGGTAAGAGGGCCCAGAAAATTGGCTGGGAGGTCGGATGGATTACAGCCAAACATTATGATCTCAGTCTTATTATCATTAAGATTTAAGAAGTTTTTAGCCATCCAGGATTTAACGTCGTGTAGGCATTCCAGTAGTGTCTGTGCAGTTCTTATAATTTATGGGCAGGTAGTAGGGATGGGCATAATTAATCGATGATCGATCATTGATCGTTAAGAAATGTGTCGATCAATTTATATTGTTATCGATCAAAAGGACGTTGTGTTGCATAAGTCTTGAAGCGGTGCGGTGATCGCGGCTTTAGTTCCCCGTGTCTGGTGGCTGTAATTCGGAGCGTGAATATCTAATATCTTTCTAACTTTAGAATGAATAACAGCAGTGAATCCTTTCAAACACTTTAGTATTTTTTTAAACGATAGTCGCACATCCCTCGTACGCCGTGAAGGTGAACCCTCCCGGACTCCGCTATTAACATGAACCGCTCCGCCGGAGGAGCCACACACACACACGCACCGGACACCACAATACAAACACACATGTTTTACATTTGATTTTAAATAAAGTTGTGTGCAGTTATACGGTTAAATACGATTATTGGTTAATGACCGATCGCGTACTGCGGTCAAGACAGCCGTCTCTCGGTTCGCGTGGTCAAGCCAGCCGCTCCAACATTTTCAATATTTCCATAAATGTGACATTTTAGCAAAAAGTTCAGCCTCATATATGTTTTCTGACTAAGGTATTGCTTTTAGACAGTTCATGCAATTGTTTCTAAATGTGTGGCTCATCTTTTTGTCGCAAGCCTTTTCCGAGCGCCGGCTGCATATTGTATCGGCATATGTCGGCCTTTTCCCCTTTTTTCAAAACAGTTATAGGCTACAGTTTAATGCCCACTTTTACTGCCTTGTTTGATTATTGTTGGCCGATAAGTTGGCTACTTATTGTAATTGGAATTGGACTTAGTCTTGTTGAATCGTTTCCAAACCTTTAAGAGCGCATGTAGGCGCATATGTTCGGCTTTTACGAGCGCCGCATAGGCCTATAACCAGGGACGGGCTGCCATAGGGAGGTTCGGCCGGACGATTTCAGGCCGATTATTTTGTATTTTTTATTTTGTGTATTATTATTTTTGGGCCGGTCTAGATTACTGGGCCGGTCCAGGACTGTCATAATACGTCGGTCGTAGGTCCGGGGTGCGCTACAAACGCGCCCCCCCCCCCCCGTCAACAATCGCGCACCTCCACCCCCCGCCCCCCCCCACCCAAAAAAATAACGATTAATCGATAATTGATCGATAATTCTAGCGATGATCGATCAAGGACATTTCTTCGAATGCCCATCCCTAGCAGGTAGATTTGTACGTCATCAGCATAGCAATGAAAAGAGAGATTATGTTTTGAAAAAAAAATTGAACCCAGCAGCAGCATATACAGTAGAAATAAAATCGACCCTAAAATGGATCCTTGGGGGACTCCAGAAGTGAGAGGGGCTGAGGTTGAAGTAAATTCCCCTAGCTGCACAGAGAAGCTGCGATCAGTCAAATAAGACTGGAACCAAAGAAGAGCAGGACCAGTGATGCCTACCCACTGCTCTAGTCGTGTTAAAAGTGTCTTATGATCTACAGTGTCAAAGGCAGCTGTTAAATCAAGGAGCACTAGTACTGTAGGGTTACCTGAGTCAACAGTTAAAATCAGATCATTAAAAACTCTCAATAGTGCAGTTTCGGTGCTGTGGCGTGGTTTGAAACCAGACTGAAAATGCTCATGAATGTCATTAGCCACCAGGAAAGACTGTAACTGAATAAAAGCCACTTTCTCTAAAATCTTGGACAGAAACGGAAGTTTAGAAATAGGCCTGAAATTTGACAGGTTGGAGGGGTCCAGGTTTTTCTTTTTAATAAGAGGTTGCACGACTGCATGCTTAAGAGCAGTAGGAACACATCCAGTGCTAAGGCAGGTATTAATCAATAAAAGAATGGAAGATCCCACACTGCTGAATACCTCTTTCAAAAGACGAGATGGGATGCTGTCAGAAGGGCAGTTTGTGGGCCGCAGTTGTGTAACTACCTCTGATAGTGAGGAGAGGGATATGGGCTCAAACTGATCAAAGACAGCAGTTAGAAGGGGGGCTATAGGGTCCGAACCAGTGGCAGTGGAACCAGGGGCAACAAATGTGGGAGCAGGTGGTCTAAGAGCAGAAATTTTGGATGATGGATTTACAGGAGAGTTGTCACAGGTGTTTACAAGGGAGTTAAAAATATTAAAAAGAACTTGGGGCTTGCGGTAATTAATGGAGACAAGGTTTGAAAAGTATTCAATTTTAGCCGCCCTGACAGCACTCTGGTAGGTAGATAGACTCTCCTGAAGAGCTTGTTTAGAGACATGGAGCTTGTCCTTCTTCCACTTTCTCTCAGCACATCGACATGAGTGTCTGAGAGCACAAGTGGAGTAATTTAACCATGGTTCAGAAAGTGCCTTAGTGCGTTTTAGTTTAAAAGGTGCAACTAAGTCCAGGATAACCGTGCATGTAGAATTAAAAGTGCTTAAAAGCTCATCAACACAAGGAGTATCGTTGTCTTCCAATGTGTTAAACATGAGTCCAGATGTTCTAGTGGCAGTATACATAGCAGAGAACTTTGTTGCTGTCTGAGGGTTGATTGTGCGCAAGCGGCGTGAGAAAACACAGGTTTTTGCCCTTGAGCAAGGGATTGACACAGTGAATAATACAGGCAAATGGTCAGAGATACAAGCCGTTTCACATATTTCATTAATACACACAGATAGGCCATAGGATAACACCAGATCTAGGGTGTGCCCTTTTTCATGAGTCGGGGCTCTGACAGACTGAACGAGATTAAAAGATGCAAGGAGATTTAAAAAATCATTGACCAGTGGTCTTGATTCACAGCAGACATGGATATTAAAATCACCAGAGATTAAGAGATAGTCATAATTCACAGTAACTCTTGACAGAAAATCGGCAAAATCATTAATAAAGCCCTTATTGAATTTAGGAGGGCGATAAATAACTGCAAACATGACAGGAGAGGACAGGTGTAGTTCAAACATCTGCAGTTCAAAGCTGGAGTAGGTATCAGATGGAGACTGACGACACTGAAAGCTGGACTTAAACACAGAGGCAAGACCTCCACCTCTACCAGTGCTTCGAGGGGAGCTAATGAACAAACAGTCAGGGGGAAGAAGTTCAGAGAACGGAGTGCACTCACCATCCTGAAGCCAAGTCTCTGTCAGGAGCATAAAATCCAGATCACGAAAGGTGAAGAAGTCCTTTAACAAGAAAGTCTTGTTTGCTAGTGATCATTAATCAGAGCAATACGGAGGGTAAGCTCTTCAGTGGCTGGAGTTGAGGCACGAGCCAGCGGACGAAGGATCCCATGGTCCACACCGCCTCTGTGGGCTCTCTGCCGGCGAGGCGGAACAATAGTCTCTATGGGGAAAACGACTGGAGGAAGAGGCAATGACAGCTGGGGCCTGTAGGGGGTGGTGGCGAGGGAGGTAGACATGTGAGCAGTAGGTGTTGTGGGCGAGGAAGAAGTGGACTCCGGTGAGGGGGTGTGGCAGGTAAACAGTCAGTTGCGTGGAGCATACTGGACAGCATGGCGAATGTTTACTGTTAGCATCTGGCTGCCCAGCCTGTTTGGGTGAACACCGTCGGCCTTATAAAAAGAGGGACGGTTCCAAAACAGGTTAAAATTGTCGATAAAACCAAAGTTAAAAGCTCTGCAGGTGGACTGTAGCCAAGTGTTGAGGTAGAGGAGCCTGCTAAAACGCCCTGCTCCGTGTGTGTGTATTGGAAGAGGACCGCTGATGAAACCAGACTTTCCGGTGTCATTTAAAAGATTAAAAAGGGCATTAAAATCCTTCTTAATCAGCTCGGACTGCTGTCGAGAGGTGTCATTGCATCCCACATGTATCAAGACCCGGGTTATGGAGGGTGGGAGCGAGCGCAGCAGACCAGGGAGTTTTTCCAGGATGACCGGGACTGTGGCTCCAGGAAAGCAGTGTGTGGATGCATTAAAAAATCGGATGTTCCTTGATATTGAATCTCCCACTATTAAAGTGGTTGGGGGGAAGAGGGGACGAGGAGATGAAGGCTGTGGGTTTTCGTGGTTGGATGACGCACGGTCCACATTATGCGCCTGGGCAGGCTGGTGCGGCAGCGCGTTTTTGGATCGGGGAGACCCAGGAGAGGGATTCCTCACCGCCTCCTGTTCCTTCTCCTTCAGTTCTGGACGAGGAAGACCACCGGAGCGTCGGAGTACAGCATCTCTCAAGGTCCTATGCCGGGCAGAAGAGGTCGCAGGCCGGGATGCAGGCCGTTGAAGCTCCGCGGTGGAGGGTCCAGTCGCCCGAGCACCACCGGCATCATCGGCCAGCAATAGAGGGAAGTCAGCGGTGTCAGCAGTCGGTAGTTTTGGGTCCAGAAGTGGAACCGCCGCTGCTGGGGGGACATCAGTTGGGTGGGCCAGATTGTTATCAACAGACAGGGCCGCGTAGCAGTTGGAGAGACTCAGGCGAGGAGCGCCTTTCGAGTCCCTCTTCTGACCGCGGATCACCACTTCTGTCCAGGGCGATTCATGGTTCGGTGTAGAACAGGCCGAGGGCTGTGGACAGATGGAGGGATCCCACGCAACAGTGTCCTGAAGGGCTACACTGAGCGAGGCCAACTTCACGGATTGGCCAACCGCCACGTCCATGTAGCTAAACAGCAGTGAATCCTTCTTCTTCAGCTCATGAGAAAGTCGTCGGATATCATCCTTAAAGGCCATGGTGCAGGTTTAATTTTCTAACGAATTTGCGCATTTGCTTTGTTGGTAATAAACATTTAAACTGTTATTCATTGTATTTGATGTTGTTGGGTATCACAAAACGTAATATAATACAAAAAAGTTGGTTTTTAGCCGTCTATATTTTAGCAGTTCGCGATTGATTCTCATTTCCCCCACAATGCATTGCATGACGTCACATGAGTGAGACGACAGACCAAAGCCCGCCGTGAGACCATTGAGAGAGACGAGTAAGAGATTGTTCAGCAGATTATACAGATAAATACATATATATAGCCTAGATAGAGAGATAGATAGATAGACAGCATAGAACGATAGATAAATAGATACATAGAGAGAGATAGCCAGATAGCATAGCATAGACAGATAGCGTAGATAGCTAGATAGATACACCCTCAAACCGGTATAATGCCGGGCTACTGTGCTTGTGCCGGTTGTAAGAACTCCACCAAAACTGGACACAGCTCCATGGCTTCCCGAAGGACAAGGCAACCCTTCGACAGTGGGTTCACTTTGTCCGAGTTAGGCGGGCACATTTTTCAATGACCTCCGTCACCGCCAATACCAAGATTTGCAGTGCGCATTTCAAGGAGGAGGACTACGACGAAGGGGATGCCAGAATGGTATCACTCGGATTGAAGACCAAGAGGCTGGCAAAGCTGATTCCGACCATCGTGCCGTCTGTGCACACGCACCTCTCTGCCTGCCCGGCTACAACACCGAGAGGCACCAAGAAAGCGAGAGATGGCTACGGTAAGCCTCATGCTAATGCATGTAATGTTTATCTGCGCGTTAGCTAACTCTGTGCATACTACATACTGTGTTCCCTCTGACACCGCCTCCACTACAGTCATGATCAGTCTGAGATTAGAAAAGCACATTTCGTGATTCATGAATATGAGCCAAAACTAAATTGTCCTGAAGTAAATGTCCAAAAGCTTGTCAAATCTAACTAGAAAGCACCATGACTAGTGTTTGTTTGGATCACTGGTGATCGTCAAGCGGCTTTCACAACAGCGCGTGTGTGTTTGACTATTACGGTTCTTTCATATGTATTAAACGTGACTGTGTCGCTGACCCTTTTGAATTTGTTTGCGCAAGATGTTGATCGATGCTGCACAGCAGGAGACCGCGGACAGTGTCGATGTGAATGACCCCTTGCCCTCCACTTGTGACACTGGGACACAGTGCAATGTGAAGCCCCGTGGAAGGTCTCACGGTAAATGTTGGGTATTTTGGGTGGTCGATATGCTGTCTAAAACATACGTTTCCAAAATCTATGCATACAGGACATTTCCATACACATTGATGAAATGAATACATAGCCTACGTCAAAACATAACCACGTAGATTTGCCATGATTGTCATGTTTGAGTATGTTTACTACCTCTGCCACAGCTGTGCAGGTGAACCTGAAGCCCAAGATGGTCAGTGTGGGGACACGGACCCAAACTTCCACCCCCCTCACTAGTCCTGAACAGACCGATGATGAAGATGATCTGTCTGTCATCAGCGATTCATCGTGGGTACCTGGAGGACATATGTCTGAGGATGAGGAGGAATTGTGTGAGGAGGAGCCATCTCACACCTGTGACCCCCACCAAAAGTGAGATAATTTAAAACCAACATAGACCAACTTTGCATTTTCCTTTTTGTGTATCTGGTAGAATTGAATTCCCCCCCCCCCCTCTCTCTTTTTTGTTGTAGTGGCATTGACAAATTCATTGTTTGCCAAGAGGTGCTCATGAGCCTGTTTGCCCTCTGTCCGGCCTGTTGTGAGAAGTCGGATAGTAGGTTTTGTATACACAGCAGGCCATATCTGATTAGAAAATCAGAATATCTAATTAAAATTTGATAGCCCTGACTGTCTGCCCACATTCAAATTTGTCTTGCCAGTTAATTTACAATGTATGTACCAGGCTTTAGGCTGTGGGTTTATGATGCCATCATATTTGAGTGTTATACACTACTGGTCATGTGTGTTTCATTGAAAACATTTGACCAGTAATGTACCGTACTTACTCTATATTGAAACCTGATATACTGTTGATTACTCTTTTTTTTTTTCTTTTTCTTTTTTACATATCTAGGTCTGTGCATCATGCGGCTACCAACGTTTCTGGCAAAACCAGCCAATGCTCCACAGGAACATGGTGTCTCGTATTTCGGATCCCACAATGTGCTCCAATGCTCACATATCCCAACCAATACCTTTAAACATTTATCATTCATAGAGTTACATTTATGCAAAATACCAATTAATTATGGGTGTGATAAATGCCCACAAAGTTGAAAGTTTAACTAGATACAAGACAGATTGTACTTGACAGTATGGATATGATCTACATCCAAGTCCAAAGCTGTTATATAAACTGAATTTAGAATTCAAGTTTAGGCATTGTACAGATTCAAACAGACATTAATTGTTATTGCGATACATAGTCTCCCTAGAAATATTTTACAGCATAAAACTGGCAAATGCAGAACCAGCAGTTAGCTAGCAACGGCTTGGTGGTGGTTTTCTGCATGCTGCATGTTATGTTTTCTCTTTGTGTGCTGTTTATTGCTTTGTTTTTTTTACTTAGTTGTTGGTGGTGAGACCTTGCTGCTCTTGTGCCTGACTTGTGTCACTGTACCCCATGTGGTTTTGCAAGGGGTTCTGCATGCTGCATGTCTGCCTGCTGCTCATTGTGTGTGCTGTGGTTTTATTTCTTTTGTTTGCATGAAATGTCTTTTATATAATTCAACATAGCTTACCAATCATTGTACCTGGTAGTGCCTTGTCTACGGGTCCTTTTCGGATTCTGATTTTCGCACAAGATTACAATCAAGGAAATGTTGCAAAATGCTCCCTTTACATCTCCATTTGACACTTTTCCCCATAATTCCTTGTAGTATTAGTAGGAAAGGGAGTAAGGAATGATAACCCGAAAAGGACCTCTGTGTGTGCTTTTGTCATCACTGCATGTATGTATGCATGCATATTAGTGTGTGTGTGAGAGAGAGAGCTGACCCTCAGGTAAGACCACACTATTACATGTTGACCACACTTATACACGTTGATTTTTTTGTGCCTAACCATTTTTTGAGATTTGTTTACTTTATCAGGAACTTTCCAACCTGTCTCTTTGTTCAGTAATATACTTGGGATAAACTAATAAACTGTTTTCATTGGAATGTACGTGTTCTGTGTATTTTATCACAGGGCCGTTGAGCGATCACAACAGAACAAGCATGACATAATTCTTGAACTGAAAAATACTTGATTTTATTCATGTTGTGCCAATATGGTTTTTATTCAGTCATCCAAACGAGGCCATTGAAAGCCATGATAGGTCTCACCACTCTGAAATTGTAGCCTGATGGTTGAAACCAGACAGGAGGGTAGAGGCTTCCTTCTATGAACACCGAGAACACCATAAGGCCAGCGTATAGCCTGCCTGTACGCTGTGTACCGGTATTGCCTAGGGATAAGTAGGTTGGAAACTTAATTGTATACCTGTTTGTCATGCATGTTTATGCAACACATCTCTAGTCTAGTAATGGTAAAGTAAACATAAACAATGAACATACTCGTGCCTGCTGGCTTGAAGGGGACCATGATCCTGCCTGAAATGTGAGTAGGCTATCTTTAGCACAAACGGATTCAGGCAGCATGCGTCAAATCCTGGATGCTGAGTTAGGCACGTTACATCTGCTGGCCGCGGGGTGAGCTCCTCGACCAGCGACCAAAACGCACTGACTTCCCTACAACACAAGCTCTCCACCACAGTTTCCATGGGACGACACCGCCCACACAGACACGCTTACTACTCTCTCCCTCTCCCGGTAAGCAGTACCCTGATGGGGAAAAAAGTGTTATTGTATGCACTGCTGTTCATAGACCGCTCCAGCGCTTGTTGCTGCGATCTGAATGGTAGCTAGCAACTGACCAGCACACTTCGCCAACTCTCCACTCATTCTCCTCTGACCATGCATTTCATTGTCTTTGACGGCCATCGGCTCTCATTCGCCCTCTCACTTCTGACCGGTTCGAAATTAAATGGCTGTGGGCCATCATAAATGTTATTTATGGGTCTTGCCACCTCTTCCTCATCCCAGTTAGACGCCATAGTTCTAGTACAAGGCTGAGGCTACTTCCACCACGTCTCACTCATGTGACGTCATCGCCGAATTGCGCTAAAAATAACCGTTACGACCAAAAACTACACTTTAACACAATTTTGGAGACATTTCTAACTTTATATACATATCTTGAGTGTTTTATGTACCCATTAATCGAAAGTGGTGTTTAACCTGCACCATGGCCTTTAAGGTCAGCAATCTTTTTAATGGCTTTTTCTAGTTGAATCTTATCTTCAGTGACCTCGGCAGGCATAGTTTTTTTGGTTAGCTGTGCACTAATGTCCTGTGAAGCTACGCTAGGCTCCTGCTAGCGATAATAATCGTCGTTAGCTCTGGGTCGGCAACAGGCGGGTAGTCCGGCAGGCAGCGTTGGCAACAGGCGGGTAGTCCGGCAGGCAGCGTTGGCAACAGGCGGGTAGTCCGGCAGGCAGCGTTGGCAACAGGCGGGTAGTCCGGCAGGCAGCGTTGGCAACAGGCGGGTAGTCCGGCAGGCAGCGTTGGCAACAGGCGGGTAGTCCGGCAGGCAGGGGTCGGCAACAGGGTTCAGCAACAGGCGGTAGTCAGGCAGGCAGGGGTCGGCAACAGGCGGGTAGTCCGGCAGGCAGGGGTCGGCAACAGGCGGGTAGTCCGGCAGGCAGGGGTCGGCAACAGGCGGGTAGTCCGGCAGGCAGGGGTCGGCAACAGGGTTCAGCAACAGGCGGACAGGCAAAAGGTGTGTCTGTTTGATAACTCGTTTGATAACTCGAGATCGTAACGCATACAAATATAATGGCGTTGATTTTCTTACAGGAGAGTGTTGCTAAATATAGACGCTAGGTACAAATAGACATAATAGTCTTCAGTGGGCACAAAAAAAAACATCAGTGTTGGTTTGATAACCGATTCCAAACAGCACATAACGATGTAATTGCGAACGAAAAGCTATTTCCAGCAGAGAAAAAAGCATCTGACGACGAAATATAGTCTCACCAAAACGCACAAAAACACAATCACATGGGCTATTACATCATCCTAAACATAGCCTGCTTTTGCTTTATCAAAAATGGGTAGGCCTATAGCCTGCTTTGTTCAGTTTTTCATCACAAATTAAATGGCATTGGTGTGTGCTTCCGTGAATAAAAAAAAAAAAAAAAAACTAAATGTAATTTTAGGCAGCTTACAGGTTCCTGAGTTACAAACCACTTGCGTTTGGAGAGGCGCAATTACGCAGCGTGATGTTGACCTGTCTCTCAGGTCAACGTCTCTCTTGTATGTTACAATTATGTGGTTAAGCTGCTCTAATGTGAAACATTTCTCTTCATAGATCAATTGTCTCAACAGTTATTTTACTTCCAATGGAGCTATGCCCTCAAGTACATCGTGCATGATGTCTACACAAATGTTGACATACTGCCGAATTGGATCCCTGAAGCTACCATTCAGAGTCATCAGTGCAGAGGGATGAGATGCTAGTTCCAGTCTGAAAGGGGGGGGGGGGGGAATCGATGAATCAACATTAATTTGCCAATATGGACTTATAATGTCATATCTATATCACACCTGCATGTCGTATTAACGGTACAAATTTGACAAAAAAATATGAATTTTGAATTGATTTTTTAACATATCACTATTCAACAAAAATGTCAAACTTAAATTAACTATCCGTTAACCGTTAATTGTTACCAGCATTACATTTCTTGTGCACAATGCAAGGTCAAGAACAAGTTATATGAATAACTAGGATATGGAGAATGCACAAAATTGCTTTGGATTATGTAACAATTCATGAAAATATTGACAATAGCACAAGCTTTTTATAGGATAATCTGGAGCAAAAGATATCTAACAGGTCAGGTCAACTCCTGCTAGATAAATAATCAAATTCCAAATATTTTCAAGAACTGTTTACATTAGTATTAAAACCAAAAAATCAAACCTTACCGGTACAAAGTCAATCAGGTGTGTAATGGCAGACTTGACACTGCACCGGCTGGATGCGATTGGGGGAAGAAGATGGGTCAGAATTTGTAGCATTCTGTAGCTCCTCTCATCTGCAAATGGAAAAAGAAGCAGTCATCTCATCAATTCATATTAAGACATTGAAAGCTTTAGAAACAGTTCCTAGTATCTGTTTTGAGGATCCACTTATCCAACATGTTACGATGCTGAAAATTGAAAGCATACCATCTATTAGGCCATCCATTCCCTCAGTGAGCGATGCAATATGTTTCTCCTTGACTGCAACTGCGGTCAGCTGCGGGATGATCACGGCTTCCCATCTTCTCATGAACAAATCTCCCTTTCCCTCGCACAGGGTGTTGAACTCTGAATCAAACTTTAGCAGAAAAACAAAACAATTGTTTTGGTATGATTGAAGACAAATTGAAAGAAACGGCCACCATCAGTACAATCTGTGGGAAAGGGGGTTACAAGGTAACTGAGGCTTGTCAATGACTAGTATTTTAATGCATTAATAACTTCATTAGCATGAATTTATTGTACAAACAGCTGAAATATCAAAGTTGATGACAATTTACTTGTTTGGAACCCTGAAGCCATGTACCAGAGGTTCACATACTACATTTCTAAAGTAGGAACCAAAAGGCTTTGATGGGGCACTTACTAAAGCGGGTATGTCCAGGAATCGTGGATATTCTTGGAAGACTTCACCCATCGTGGGTGACAGACTGGATATCCATGATCTACGGTGGGTGAAAGTTCTCTGCATTCCGGATTTGATTGAGGCCAGGTTCTCTGCAGAGGGTCTCAGCCTTTTCATTAGGTTGATCAACTCACGGGTATCATTGGCGTCTTGCACTTCCTGAACCGGGTTCTGATTTCCAAAAATCCAGTGTGGGATGACGGGTCATAAAAATGCTCCTAAGATAATTAATGAGATATTCACATGTAAGTCAAGTACCACTTGCCACGATTCTACATAAATTAATACTTTACATCGATCAGACTGTATAAGTGACCTCCACAATGAAGCTGAGAGAGAAGAGTTCAGGTAAAGAGTTCAAGTAACATCAGACACATTGCAAAGAGATATAGAAAAGAATCCATTCCAGTCAATGTAGGCTGCTACTCAACCAGCTAAGGAAGCAGCAGTTTTGAGCTTTACCAAAGGTTGCCCACTTTCAAAACATTTTTAGTTAGATAATTAGTTTAGTTAGATAGTAAATTTTAATTTAGATAGTTGTTGCTGGTCAGTTGTTCTGCTGCCATAGCGTTTTCTGGTGGAAATTGGCCTTCTGTAATGTTTTGGCAAACAGGTTATTGGTTTTCTATGAAAAAGTAGGTAGTATTTCTACAAAACCAGGTATTATTCAAAAACTAGCTTCCAGATGACCTTCAAACTATTACTCAAACATATAAAATACTTACAAATCCTTGTCCTTTCCCGTCCACTTGAACTTTCAGGCATGGAAAAGTGGTAATGATGGTACCCGCCAGGGCTACCTTTTCATCAGAAGATGGATAACTACAAAATATCCCAAATAAACATGTGATGTGTTGCTATTATTGGTTATTTTAGTTGTTTTTATAAACAAACTCCACATAATACCTTAGTCTGAAACTGACCGAAGGATTTAACTTTCAGACAGAAAAACAACAACTGTCTATATATAGTCTACTCACAATCCATGCCTCTCCACTAAGTCAGAAACGACAAGCTTGACAAGCTTCAGTCTGGTCTTCTCGGAGACGATGCCGTTGATTCTTATTTCTTCAAATATTTCAGGCAACTTTTTTTGTATCAGAGGTTCTAAGCCTGTTGTCTGCTCCGGGTTAGGTTGCTGTGCAGAAAAATAGTGTGATATTGAGGATGAAGTAGACATATTGCTACATTAAAGCCAATAACTAAATGCCATCTAAATGGAAATGTGAAACAGTGTGGGTCAATGAAGGGTAATAGGACTAACTTTACAGAAAGGGACACTGACCTGAACATGACAGGCCATTGCATTGTCAGCTTGAGAGTTGGTTGATTCACACAGGTAAATCTGGAATTTATCCAAGTCGCTTATGCAAACATTTGGGTCAACATCAATGAATTCTGAAAAATCTGCATCAAATTTCAAAAGCCTGTCAATTTGGAAACCAGCATCACATGTCTGATTTATAAGCTGCTGTGTGTTGTGGACAGTATATATCTTCCTGGAGATCTCCACTTCTTTCTTGAACACTGTTGCCAGAATTTTGAACATTTCTTCATGATCCATGCCCTGGAAATACAAGACAGACCTTATTAAATTACAAATGCATGACTATTAGGTCTATAGGCCCCAGTACAGTACTGGCATGGCCAACAATTGTAGATGCCAGTTTTTCCATCACATCGATTTTACAGTTCATGGCAGTATTTTTTATAGCATGTATAGGGGTTAAAATGCAGTTTATGAACAAAGTATCCCCAAACCATGTATGTAATGCCCAGCTGAGTGCCTTCAATTCAACAATACCCTGGCAATGTTAGCCTATGATGTGAAACTAGACAATGGGAGAGATGAGTATTAATGGCCAAAACTCATAAAACACTAAATTAACTCGCTAGCTTTCTAAACTTCAGCAAATTTCCTTTATTAACCGTCTCTGGATTCAGTGATTCTAAAAGACATGCTCCAGTGGCGTCGCGGATGGTCAAAGAAGAGCGCGAATATCAGAAATGGAACAAGATGAAATTTTGAACTGCAATGGTTATGATGCAATGTTCATTTTCGCGCTTAAAATGTTACCAATGTTAGCAATAAAACTTGGACCACTTTTGTGATCTTAGCGACATTACGCCCAATACAATAAATCATATCGTTACGAATATTTCTGTTCATGAACAAGCAACTAGAACAACATTCTTGCAAGTTCAGACCTTGTCTGATGGCTAACTTATCCAAATTGTTTAGCGCTAATGCTAACGGCATGCTAGAAACCGAACAAGAACCAACTTACAACAAGTAGCTACATACAGCAAGTGACGTTCAGTTTTGATGTTAAATTGTCTGAGTAATGTCAAAAAGCAAATTTGCAACAATCTCACTATAAGACGGCTAACACGAAATTTAGATAAATCACTTGCCACTAACCTAAAGTGATGTGCACAGCTAGCACTAGCTGCTAGCGAACTTAATGATAGTTAACTAACACCTGCCCATTTTTCAAAAATATAATTCAACATCTACATCAAAGTGAAGTTGACTGTTCACTCCATAAACAGTAAAGGTTCACTCACCTCCATAAGATGTTCCATCCTGACACTGGAACGACTGAAAAACACTGGGACAGTAGCAGGATGACCATACATGAGGAACAGCACGGAGAAAAAGCGAAGTGGGGGGGGCTGATCGGTATTATATGAGTAATAGGTTAAAGGTTAAGATGATATCAAGAAAGCAACATTTTGAAAGAAATCAAACCACGTCCAAACAACATTCTTTGTTTGTGATGAATACATACAAATATATCAGCCTACTTTATTAATTGTGTCTCACATTTTAAAATAACAATTAATAATATACAGTTTAACACAAAATGTGTCAGATAATTTTACAGAATAATACTCATTTTGTGTCATTATCAACACATTATGTGTTAAAAAAGCCTTGACACAATGAATGTGTAAGAAAAATGACACATTACTTCTTAGAGTGTAGAGTTGAGCCGGATACTCTGCTGAAACAAGTATCCGGTACGGATAAAGCACTTTTGCCGAGTACGGGTATTATATGAGTAATACGAGTCATCTGTGCTCGGATTTAATGAAAATCCTCATTGGGTAGCTGACTGTGTCAGCGTTCTGTGATAGGCTACAGCGCCCCTCCCCTACACAATGCAGATGTGGGTAACACTTTATAATGAGTACACACTATTAAGCATTAAATGCTTAATTCATCATTTATAACACATTTTTCAGACATGAATACACATTAGTATGTAGTTTATAAACACAGTTAAAAATGCTTTATTCATCATTGATAAGCACATTAGTTATGGATTAGTAAATATTGAATTCATCATTTATAAAGCATGTTTCTGCCGTAAATACTCATTACTATGTGGTTTATAATCACAGTTATAAACATTTTACTCTTCATTAATAAGCTCATCTATAACGTGCTAATGATTGCATTTTCATATTTTATATATGATGGATTCAGCATTTATAAATCAAGTATTACATCACTAACTAACCAGTTATTTAGGATTTGTCAGTGGTTTGTAATATCATTTACAAATGTATGTAAATGATGAACAAACTATTTAGATGTACATTTCTGCATGCACTTGCACATCCGCTATTCAGACATGCATTAATGATTAGTGACTGTGGTAGCAGATGTTCCATAAAAAACTCACAAATTCATTTTCTAATGATGGCCTATAAACAGTTATTAATGCAGGAATTCATGAATTGAGGCATTTACGAAGCACTTACTACTCATTAACAAAGTATTTTGTGTGAGCTCTTCTAAAGTGAGCACTATTTATGGCTTATCAAGCATTTACAGAAACTCACAAATTCATTTTCTAATGATGGCCTATACACAGTTATTAATGCAGGAATTCATGAATTGAAGCATCTTACGAAGCACTTACTACTCATTAACAAAGTATTTTGTGTGAGCTCTTCTAAAGTTAGCACTATCTATGGCTTATTAAGTATTTACAAATGAGATTTAAAGATTGGCAATGCCTCAAGACTCACAAAGTTCAGTTATCTTAACAGACGAAGGAGAGACACAACACAAAGTGATATAGAACATTGACATTTATTGCAACTTCCAAACATATTTTATAAAGGCGAACAAGGGTAAACAAATAAGCCATAGATAGTGCTCACTTTAGAAGTGCTCACACAAAATACTTTGTTAATGAGTAGTAAGTGCTTCGTAAATGCCTCAATTCATGAATGTCTCTCACAATGTGCTCAAATAATCAGAGAGACTTACAGAATTTGAATTAGCAGCCTCTAAGTGCGGCCAGTCTGTCTCTTCTCCTCATTAACTCCAATACAAATATTTTCTGAGAGAAGCAGAACGGACCCCTGTTTTAAACTTGCAAGTGTGTCCACAATATTTACTGTAGAAACACTGTAGAAACACCAAATCGTTCACGAAGTCCTTACAATGATGATGGTCTCGTTTATTTTCTAATACGTGCTACTGTTTTGTCAGAATAAGCCCAAATGTGAGACCAGTGCAGAGGCAGAAAAGCGCTATTTTTCTCAACGTTTCTTTCAGCCTCAGCCTGGGGGCTATCGCGCGCAGGTGTGCGCGCGTGATCTAATTACGGTTGGTTAGTCAGTTTAACTGGCGCGAGGCTGTTGTCAGGCAAACCCTACAGATATCGCTTGTCTGATTGGACGGCGAATACAAGAGGACTCCTATTGGTCACCGCCGATCTGCTGATCACGGTACACATGAAAACATTGCTTTATGATGGCGGCGGTACACGGGAAAGAGATGGCGGCGGTACACGGGAACTGCTTCTGGTAAGATTTGCCATTTTGAATCTCAAATACAGGTCCACGGTGGTGTGTTAAAACCCACGCGCACACACACACGCGTTTTTTTGTTTTTTTCCAATAGCCCCGCTGTATATCGACCCGGCTGAAACACGGGAGGACGCGCTATATTTATCAAAGCTTGGTCGCCGTGCTTAGGGTCAGGGCCGGATTATCCATAAGGGCACTTGGGCCAGTGCCCAGGGGCACCAAGCACTCGGGGGGCACCACAAGCTTAAAAAAAAAAAAACATTTTTTTTTTTTTTAATGTCATGTTCTTGAAACTGTTAAAGCTGGAGTAGGTAAGTTATGTTTGCCGTCATTTGGTAAAAAATCAATAATAACCTTTCAGCATATTGTAATTCATAGTGTTATGACAGAGCACTGGACTTCTGTGTCTCCTCTTGGCTCTGTATTCAGGCTTTAAAAAATCAGTGCCGTGACGGCAGTGTTCAGCCAATCACAGTACATTTTACAGAGCAAACTGTTTTGGCCGTTCCTATTGGTTGCTCGACCAGTCGATGCGCGTTCACGCTCTGAGCCTCTGACTCGCTCGGTGGTGAAGGTACAATGGCGGACGTCCCGGCAGAAAAAGTTGCTATCCCGGCATTACGAACGAAAGTGTACACGGTTAAGCAAGCTAAAAAAAGGAAGACCGATGTTGAAAAACGAGAGTCTAAGAGGGAGAGTGACAACAGAAGGAATAAATCCCATGTCAACATTGGACAGGCATATCCGAGGTGGAGAGAGCTCCGCGATAGCATCGGGCTGATGTTGGATTCTGAGCTTGCTGATCTACTCCTGGACAGGTGAGCCTCCAATTTAAGTTTTACAGCTGATAATCTAAATGTGTGGTAGTAATTGGCTGTGTAGTTGAAATGACCGTGAATCTAATAAAGCAGGCTGTTTGTGGTCACAATTGACGAGTATTGTTGTGAGTTGATTAGCTTTATGCTAACCGTAGCCAAAGGCTAACAATAGCTACAAGCAAGTCGAGGTCAAAGTCAACGTTAAATGTATTGTCAATACCGTTATATATACACGACATACAGAGGACGTGTGCTGTGAAAATATGGATGTGACAGTTATTATTTAGTTTCAGGTTACGGTGAAAAGAAATAAGTGTCTGAATAAAGTGGTTGTCTCCGATAGTCCGTGCATGTGGGGGTAATTGTTTACTTTAGCGTTATATGTTGTTTTATTATTCTTAGCATTCACAGCTCTTTCACGTGATATATATAAGTGTTGCTGTTGTCATTAGATTATGCTGTATAAGTAGATTCGCCATTAAAATATGTGATTTTTGTAGCAATGTTCGATGTTGTACACGGTTTGGCATTATGCTAAACTTAGCAAGTAGGCTACCTCACGGCTTTGGCAAGCTGGGGCTAATCACAGTAACGTTATACGTAACGTTGTTTTATTCTTCTTAGCATATATACCTCTTGACAGGGAAATACGTGTTGCTCTTGTTTTTTTGGATATGATGTGTGAATAGATTCACCATGACATCTGGCTATTTACACATACATAGAACTATTACACGTACATAGAACATATCTTTTTCATCTTTAATATTTGTTACATTGCTTATGCATTTATGTTTTCTTAGGACATGTGGGCAGGTATACTCCACCACGTCACAGGAGTACATGAGTGGGCGCTGGGTGCCTGTCATCATGGCCCCTTGTCAGAGAACAGAGACAAGGACTGGATTCAGAAGGGATCAGTGGCACACGACGCACTCAATGAGGTAGTGCTGGATGAACGCTGGCTGAGGGAAGTGGTGAAGTTCCTGGGATTTAGGTAAACAAGATCACATTATTCTGATTATATTATTTTGATTATAGTTTTCAACTACTGTGTACTGTGAAGAACAATCCCTCATGAAATGGCTTATTTGTTTTACCATTTCTAGGTCTACAGCTGAGCTTGAGTCTTTTCATAACCACATACTCATGTATGCCAGCAAGAGATTCAGCTTCACCCCACCTGTCTATTCTGCTCGCACCCTACTGGCTGGTTTGGATTACAATTATCATGTCCACAGACCTGTGCAGAGAAAATCAGATGGCTCAATTGGGTAAGTTCTTCAAAATCAACCACAATATACCCACTAAAAATATGCTCTAGTTTTATATCGGCTGAACATTATACATGTGCAGCCTGCAGGTAAGCACTCTTCACAGTTTCAAAATGTTGTTTCATTGTCCATCTCTTTCTGTTTTGTTCATATTGTACTTTTATGTCAGATATGGGAAGGTCTTCAATAAGAAGTCTCGCAAGTGGAGCTTGTACACCATGAAGGTCGACAAGGACTACGCATACATTCCGGACCTCCAGAAGGCCATCCTCCGAAGCCGCACCACAGCACACAAAGGCATGCCACGCCAGAGAACCCTGAGGCCAGATGACCCACGGCAGCTTGGTGTGCTATGTGGTGTTCCACCTCCATCTACAGAGGAGCTGCTAAAGACACACATCAGCCGAGGACAAAGTAAAGAAGTTATTTCTGTAGACCTAATTCTGTATTTTGTAATGTGTGTGTGTGTATATATATATATATATATATACAGTATATACAGTATAAGTTATCTCATCCAGTATGAATTTACCCTTAGACAATTAGGACCTTAGGACATATGGAAGTACATTGTCGTACAAAAACTGTATAGAAATGTCTAACATGCGGTTCTTTTTTCATTTACAAGGTCAGAGACCACCAGTGTGAACACCTGACGTGACACCTGACGTGACATGGCCACAGAAACGTATTTTTGTTGTTTGTTTCTTTGTAATAAAGGTATAAACACGATGGTCTGCAGTTTCATTAAAGCATATAGATATTAGCATATGAGAAAAGAAAGCTGGTGTTCATTTTTCAATTGTTTTATTTCAAATCAGGCAAACATTTCAAGAACAAATGTACATGTATAAATAGAAGACAAATAAGTAAATATAAAATATTAAAATAAATATAAATATTTGCTAAATTGTAACACCGCATACATGGCTTAACGATTGAATTCTGCTCTGAAATTAGGTTAGGGAAAATAAGTTATTTTATGAACAATGACTGTATATATTATCATGAAGTGGAAATACGGACGAAGTCATGTTTATTTTATATTTTAATATACCTGTTCAAACGCTATCCGTCGAGCCTCCAGTTGCTGGACTCGGATCAGGTCTTCGTCCCCCAGAGGATCCAAACCCTGACCCTGACCTGTCCCCCGGCCGGACCCTCTGCCACGGCCACGTCCTCTCCCTCTGCCCCGTCCCCTCCGAGCCGGCTGTTCCGGGGCATATTCTGGGTCGGACTCCGGTTTCTGTCAGAAATGTATGCAACAAGTGTAAAGAAAATAATTTACTAAGATGTTAGCACGTCAGTATGACATATGTCATGGCGTTATTAGTGCCAGACATGTAGGCTATGTCATGATGAGAGACGTTAGCAAGAAGTAATTGTCTCTATCGCTCTTCTAAACAATGCAAAAGTAATGTTTGTTTGTTCATACGTTCAATTTGTTCATGACAGAAAGGTAAAGTACTTTCTTACCTGTAATTTGGCCATGGCAACTTCAAGCTTGTATGACGGAAAAGTTCCGACGTGCGCGTCCACGAGAATTCATGCAAATGACGGGGAATCGAAACAGGGAGGGGAGGGGCGGAGCGCAGTTGTTTCCATACGGTTCTCATGCGTTTTTCACATTCTACCAACTCCAGCTTTTAAAGGCCATACATAACTCGTCATGAACATTACTTTAATAATAAAAACAATTATAATAATTAACAAATGATACAAATGATACACCACTCTGCCCTCTAGTGGTGGAATGCCGCCACTGCCCCAACATGGACAGCGGGGGGGGGGGGGGGCACCTGTGAGTATAGTGCCCAGGGGCACCACATTGTCTTAATACGGGCCTGTTAGGGTACATTCACACTACGTTTTGAATGTCAAATGGACCATTGGTTTATACACTTTTACACCAGTCAGCAAATATGCTACAGGTCCACAGTGGTGTGTAAAACCCGCTGCACACACACGCGTGTTTTTTTTTTTTTTTCAATAGCCCCGCTGTATGTCGACCCGGCTGAAACACGGGAGGACACGCTGTATTTATCAAATTGATTGGGTCTTATTAGTCATTTATACCTTTTGTCATTTAATCCTTCTTGTGTGGGTACTCCTTTCCCATTGCCATGGCTTGCTCTGCGACGGATAATGCTCTCGGTACCGCTCCAATCAGTGGCGGTTCTACGGGGGGGGGGGGGGGGGGGCGCAGCGGGGGCCAGTGCCCCCGTAACTCTGAGTCCGGACCCCAGAGTTATTAAAATAAAATTAATTGGTATTTTAATGAATTAATGACACATTTAAGTATGTAATTCCATACACTCGGGCAGTAGCCCCCGTGGCACTTTCAAAATTTCCCCCGAGGGAATTTTCTATAATATAAAGTGTTTATATTATAGAAATAATATTTTTCTATAATTATAAAGTGTTACCCAGATGTGTTGTTGTGTCCCACTCTGATCACTCACACACAGAACAGCTCTCTGTCTCTCCCTCAGTCACTCAGGTTCGCGGGTCGTTTTCCGTTAATAGGGGTCCGTTAGGGTTTCTTCAGCTTCAGGTTTGTTATTACTTAGGTTGGTACTTACTTATGAACCAGTAGAGTTCTGGTAAACGTGGGTTCGTTCAGACGTGGTGCCGACTCGCGTTGCGTCTCTGCCTGTCGGAGATTTTTTTTTCTTTTTCTTTTTTTAACCGTCATCTGGCTGCCTGGCTCTAACCAGTTTTTTTTTACTTCACGCACGGTGTCCGACACTTTCTTGCTGTATTTCGTGAAAAAAATAAAGCTAGTAGTGGTATAAATATTGGCAATCAAGCTACACACACACATACACACACACACACTCTCTCTCTCTCCCTCTCCCTGCCGGACGTCGGAGTTTTTTTTTTTTTTTTTTTCAATGCGGATGCTGTCCTGTAAATAGTTTTCTAATCAGCAATAAATAACAATTTCTGATCAACCCATATCAATTGCATGCTTAAAATAACATACCAGTTAAAACCTCGCTCATTTCAAGACAACCCGACCCACTTCCGGGTTAAATCCCACCCACTTCCGGGTTAGGCCCCGCCCACTCCGAGTACAGATACAGATAATTCATATGGTTAACAGATACAGATAATGCTGTACTCACTCATTCCTAATACATACAAACCTAAATTACATAATTAGAAGACTATTGTGGATTTGGGTTTCCAGTGGCTTTAAACATAGCACCTGTAACTTATACTGTAGATAACAATACTATCTGCACCGTCCAGGCCCATTTAAACTGGCTCCCCCAAATTTCCTTTTATACATTTTCAAATATAACATACTATTTATACTATGGCTTGGCTATATACTTGATGGTTATTATTTACTGAGACATGTGCATCCATAATGCCCAGTATGCCTAGCTTATCATCATTTTAAATTCAATATTTAATCAATAGTCAATGTCAATCCATTGCTTCTATTGAGTTGTGACTAAACCTTGACTGAGAGACTAGATAATCATTTTCTTGTTTTATGTGCACCTATGAGTAGTGCCATCATGCCCATATATTGTCTGGACTGGTCCCCACAGAGGTTGCTGCCAGGAAGCGCGCGTTTCATTTTGTGCACGCTCATATGAACGCATATGAACGCATATGAACGCATATTCACGCGCGACACGGTTATCTTTTCCGAGCTGCAGTTTATAAACACTACTGCCCATTGGTGTTTATCAAACGTAATAACTAGTTATATTTTACTCTCACTTTTGTCAGGCACAAAGTCACAAAACACAGCCCTGGAAGTGGAGACGACAGACTAGAAAGAGATGCACTGCACATCAACTTAACATTACTGTTAATTGCTAACATCAAACTTGGAGGGGAGAGAACTAGGGCTGGGCGATATGGCCTCTAAATGATATTGCGATATTTTTTTGCTATATCGCGATACACGATATATATCTCGATATTTTGACATTTCCTCTAAAGCACTTAAAAATGCTTGATTTAACCCTTTGATGCATAGTCACGCCAGTATGATGATTCTAGTAGTCCTTGCAACATATGTCTGCATTAAACCATTCTTATTTATACTGTATTCATTAGTGGTTTCTATTAGAACAATTTTAAACTTGTGTGCAAAAGGGGTAAATCACAACGAAGTTAAATTTAACAAAACAGTTTTTATTCAAGGCAATTGCAAAATGCACATAAGCTTTTAGCAGCTGGTAAATGAAAATAAATAATGCCACATGATGTAGGCCTACATACTGTAGCCTATTTCTATAGAGTTCAAGCTCAATGACCCGTAACAAAAACAGAGCTCAAAAGGAAAAAGTGCAGAAACCCCATTACATTTCAAAACATAAATTAAAGTGCACTCTTTGTGCATGTCACTAGATATTTTAAAATAACTTAAATTAAAGTGCACTCTTTGTGCATGTCACTAGATATTTTAAAATAACTTAAATTAAAGTGCACTCTTTCTGCATGTCACTAGACATTTTAAATTAAAGTGCACTTGTACATAATGTCAGATGACATTTCAAATCAACATAAGTTAAAATGCACTTTTTGTGCATGATGTCAAACAACAGGTCTGGTCAAAAACAGTAAACTAAAAATAGCTGCATTTTGTGCATGATTGTGTCCTGTGTGTTTGTGACAACCAGTCAGTACCAACAGGTTATCTAGAGGTTTTGTGCCAAAAACACAAGCCTATCAACGGCGTCTGGCTTGAGAGCTGCCCGGTGGCATGTAACTATATTCCCACTGGTACTAAATAATCGTTCCGATGGGGAACTGGTGGCGGGCACACACAGATACTTTTTCGCCACATTTTTCAGGTTTGGGAACATTTCCTCATGGGTCTTCTACCACTGCAGGGGATCTGATTCACTGTCAGCATCGACAGAGTGCAAGTAGGCAGACAACTCTGTTTCAATCCGCTCTCTCTGTGATGTGGCAAAGGATGTTGTTGCCCTTTTGAAGAAGCTTCCGAGGGTTTTCTTTTTTGGTGGCTCTGCTGGCGCTTGATGAGGCTGTGAAGCAGACGACTCAGCTGTGCCATGGTCAGACTCAGACAGCATCGCCTCCATCTCTGATATGGCTCTGCACTTGATTTCCTCCACCTTGTCTTCTGCTACGTATCTTGTTTTGAACCTGGGATCCACTAAGCCAGTCATGTCCAGCAGGTCGTTGGTGGCAGGGTCATCAAATTTCTCCCTCAGGTAATCCAGGATGGAGACTTTGATAGACTGGGTCAGTGCAGTGTCATCCTCCTGAATTGCCAAGATGCTGGAGTGGAAGAGATGAAGCACAGGCTTTACATAGGACACTGTGACGTAGTCCTCACCCGATAAAGCATCGGTGAATTCCAGGAGGGGTTTCAGGGCCTTGTGCACTGACTCGAGGACTTCCAGGTCTTGCCAGGTCAGAACAAGATGCCTTGTTTTTTTGTCTGAGGCCAAGACTTGTGAAATAGCTCGCTGCTGCTCCAGCACCCGCTCAATCATTTTTGCTCGGAAACCCCACCTGGTAGGAGACTCACTGATCAGCTGGTGTGCAGGTATGTTCAGCTCTTGCTGCGCTGTGGCCAGGTCTCTCCTCTTCTTCCAACTGAATGAGAAGCTGCTCACAACCTTCTTACAAACAGCAACAGCACGATCAATACGGGAGTCTTTCATGCTTCTCTCTGAGAATATAAAAACCAACAATTCAGTCAATCAGCTTAACACCAAAAATAATTTTGCCAATTATTTTTTAAATACAGCACTGTGCAAAAGTCTACATGTAATTGTAAAAAACTAAAGTGAATGAAGATGCTTTCAAAAATAATTAAATTAAAAGTTTCTAAATATCAAAAAATTGACTAAGAGTAGTCTACTGACACACTAATACAGAAAAAAATTAATTGACATCTAAGACAATTTATATAAAAACTCTTGGGTGCCTAAGACTTTTGCACAGTACTGTGTTTTCTACAAATCTGTCTAAAATCCATTTTAGCCAAAAATACACACACATACATATATATATATATATATATATATATATATATATATATATATATATATATATATATATATATATATATTACACTCTCCTGTGAGAAAATAATAATCATTTTTATTATCAGCAATGTTATAACATCCTATTGGTAAACAACACTGTAAAAGTGTGTGTGCATGTGTATTAAATATATATATTTAATACACATGATGCACATACTTTTTAATTGCATGAAACATTATGAAGTATTCTCTTAGTGTTATGTTTACCAGCAGGCCGTTATAACGTTGCTGATAATAATTAAAAAAAGGAGACAAAAACTCACCAATCGCGAGGTGCAGCCGATGGCCAAAACATTGCAGTCTTTTCCACTTATTGAGGCTCACAGCTTTGACGATGTTACTGCCATTATCAGTGGTGATACACACTTGACGAGCTTCTGTTAAGTTCCATGACATGAGAGCATCTTGTAATCCTTGCGCGATGATCTCGCCTGTGTGATCATCCGGGAAAAAGCACGTTTGGAGGCATGAACCCTTCAACTCCCAGTTGTCGATGTAATGTACAGTTAAACTGAGATATGGCTCACAGGTTCTGCTGGACCACAAATCCGTAGTTGTAGAGAAGTGGGTCACATTTGTTAGCTGGTGGGCCACCTTTTCTCTCACTTTAATGTATAACTCTGGCAGAGCTTTCTCCGCAAAATATTTGCGACCAGGCAAGTGATACTTTGGGTCAAGCGTCTTTACAAGTTTTTGAAATCCGGGCTTTTCTACCACACTCAGTGGGGCCATGTCTTTGGCGATGTAGTTAGTTACTGCGGCCGTGATTTCTCTGCATTTTGGACTTTTTTTGTCATACGGGATTGATTTGGAAAACGAAGAAGCCAGAGTCATTTGCGTCTGGGCTGATTGCTTTGGCGTTTGTGTGGGACCGGGAGATGTGGACATGCGGAGTTTCAGGCACTCTTCATTTTGTAGTGGGTGAATTTTCAAATGGTGGAACAAATTTGTGGTACTACTACCTTTTGTGGCAACGGGTTTGCTGCATATTTTGCAGATAACCGTTGTTTGTGCAACATCTTCCTTGCGGTAACCAAACCACCGCCAGACGATGGATCCAGTGCTGTTATTTTTTGGAACCAGTTCGTCCGCCTCGGTGCCTCCATCTTCCATTGCCGTTTCTGAATTCAACACGTAGGGCTAACGTTTAAACTCGCTAAACTCTCTTCACTTCTTTCGTGCTCTCGTCTCCTCGTTCCCCGTTTCCTCCAAATAAACATGCGCTGCCTTGGCACCTCTCTGTCTGTGTGTGTGTGTGTGTGCGCGTGTATGTGACGTAAGTTGAGCGAGTGTGTGTGAATTTTTTTCTGTGTCTGTGAGCGGGACAGAGGAAAGCGCTGTGCTAAAGCAAGTCACACTCGGCTGCGGCGGCTTAGAAACTGACGTAACAACATACACTCGATGTTCACGATATAGTCATTTACTACATCTCATGTAGAACAAGCCGCGATACATCGAGTATACTCGATATATCGCCCACCCCTAGAGAGAACACAAATTTACCTGGTTGCTGTTCCCGCAATTCATTCTCATAAGGTTTTTTTTTCTCTTTTCATGACCAGGATAGTTCCACTTCATCCTCTCAATGAAGTTGCAGACATTGACACCCGCTTTGACACGAGGAGGAGGTTGGGCCGTGGGGCCATTGCGTAATTTGTGGGGCCCTACGCAACTTGCATAGTGAGCGTATAGGGGCGCCCGGCTATGCTGGCTTCTTCTTCAGCATAGTCTTTACCCATAAACTGCTCCACCTTACTTGGACGCCTTCCAACTCCCAACCTGGATTGCTGCCATATGGCAACCATTAGTTTTTTCCCGGGGGGTATTCTGTTGCGCTTCAAAATAAGATACTAGATACTTGATGAGTATTTTTAGAAGTAGATGTATATTGTTACGGTATTTCAGAGTTCCCTAGATACTAGTCTTAGCTAAGTATTTAAAGGGGGATTTCACTTTATAACACTTTTTTACGCTGTTTTGTTGTTTTCCTTTACAGATGCCGGAAATAGACCAAGGCAGTTTTAGTTTAGTTTACTCAAGGATGCATATCATTGTGCGACTTCTGATGTGGGCATACTTGGGTGGTTGACGTGAACTCAAATCCAAAGTGTAAAAAAAGAAATTTCTAAAATGTATGTCAAATTATATATAATTATATTGCTTAATATGTGAATAACTCAAAACTGAATGTGTCCCTTTCTAATTCCTTATTTATTTTGTGTTTTATTAACTTTTAGTTAGTAGTAGTCCTAAATATTGTCCACCGGTGTGACAACATGTTTAATGTTGATATTTAATTCAGAGATTGTTTGACAGATAAGACAAATATGCACAATCCTTATCAATTTATCCTAATTATATTCCCACATCAAAAGTAACCAATACAAATTCACAATCATGTTATTATCTTACTGTAAAATGTACACATAGGGACTTTACCCAAATGTCTGGATTATATTCATTATAATTAGTATAAAACCTAATGAAGCTTCATTCCATCCTTATATGTGCATAGTGATGATATCATTATTATACTATTCAACACTTTTTACATGAATTTGTACATTAAAATGCCTTTTCCACTTATAATTCAGTTTGTCACACCACAGGACATCAAAAAGTACTGGTATGCCCCGTTTTGTACAAAGTCACATTTATTATTTCTTGTTCAAATTCATTTAAAAATCCATTAAAATAGTGTTACAACTTCAAGTTCAAATGTTGTTTGTACAATAAAGTCAGAAAAAAGAAGAACAAACCAACAATCCCATAAAAAAGACTTCATCAAGAGAAATCGTAACATTAAGCAACATAACATGAACATGTAAACAAAATTGACCTGGCTTATTGCTTTCCTTGTTCAAATGTATTTTAAAATGTATTACATTTTTGTTCAAGTTAAAATTAAAAAATCAACAAACTACTGTTTGGGTAAAGTTCATTAAACAACCCATTAATAAAACAGCAAAACATCCTGTGGTTCTTGAAAATAATTCATAGTAAATTGATTATTTTCTTCATGAAATACAAACAAAATAAAAAAAGCAGTAGTGTGTAGGAGTGTGGACTCATCCTCCTCCTTTCACATCTCATTGAATAGCAGCCAGTCATATTTGGTGAGATGGGCTGCACGCTGGTGGGGCTCTGGCTCAGAGATGACACTAACAAGTTGGTCCTTGCTGTACATAATGCAGTCCTGCCTAGCAGGCCACTTGAATACGTTTTTCCCGCCAATTTGCACCATGCAGTTGACCTCAAAGTGCTCAGCATTTAGTTTTGTGATCTGGCCAACAAATGGCTTCTTGTCATAGCAGACAATGATGAATTTCCCTACAGTGTACTTGTCGTCAAGCTCTTCCTCCTCTTCCTCTCCACTACTGGGACTCTCAGGCTGGGTCTCTTGGACTTCACAGGCAAGCGGTTCCTCTGAATCTTTTGACCGATTGTCTGGCCTCATCTTGCTTGGAGAGAAGCAGTCACACATCTCTGGGTAGCGGCAGAAACAGCTGAGAGCCCTATAGAAGATCTCTCCTGCAGAGAAGGAAAGTATTTGGTGTGTGTTTAAGATGCCATGTACTTTCGGGACAGACGGTGGCAACATCTCGTCAAACACCTGGATATCTGCCTCATCGATCCATTTGAATTTTATGTTTGGGACCTCTTTTCGGGCTAGGAACTCATAGAGGTCCTTAGGGCTTTGTATGTCTTGCCCCCCATGGACATGGTTGTCTGCCATGCGTTTCACTGCTCCCCCAACTCCATCGGGTCACCTTTCCCATGGGCTCTCTCTGAGTAATTCCAGGTGATTTGCTTCAGCCCCCATGTGTAGGGTACACTGCTCAAAAGGTAACAGTTTGCCTTGTTTCTGTATTGAGTGACTGGACCATCACTCAACACATGAAGTGTGTCAATCTTGTGGTCAGAGTTTGATATAATTTCCTGCACCACTGGTTTGAGGTGGGCCCACACAGCACGTTCATTGTGTTTGACAGTCAGAGATTGTGGCATAGGATTGTGAGCCTGTGGATGTGTAAGCCACTGCTGTATGGATGGATGCTTGCTGCCGGTTTCCTCCAAAATGGAATGACTGAATTTCTGTATTCAGTTTGCAGGCATAATTTTCGGAAAAGTCCACATGCAGAACCATTTCGTTGTCTTTTAGATTTTCTTTAAGATGTCTGAATTTCTGGGCCTGGTGAAGCCAGTTGAATTGATGGATGCCAATACCCTCCAACTGTTTGTTGAACTCCTCAACCAGTTTTCCAATTGTACCATTTTCAGTTTTCTTCACCCAGTTTTTGTATGTTTTGTCTCCTACCACCAAATCTTCCTTTGCCCAGTGTTCCCATCTAGCCCGATCATCTGGATTATGTATGGCAATCTGGACCTCATCATAGCAGCACTCAGTGCATGTGCGCTCCATACATTTCATGTTGTCCATATTACAGGTGCTGGAGAGGAGATATGATAGGCTTTTTGAAGGTAGGATACCACACTGTGACAAGGCATCAATAAGGAGACGCATGTTCTCATGTTGGTAGCAGGCGCATGTATTGCGATCATTTGCCTTGGCTTCTGTAACATAAAATTGCTTATAGCGTATAAACTGTCTGTAAGACATTCTATGTTTTGGTTCAGTTGTCTGGGTGTATTCCTTGTGCAAGTCCACCAAAGACTTTACAAGTACTCTCCTTTGCATTTTTTCTTTCCTCCCAACAGTGTCCTTTTTTCCCGGAAGAAGCCTGCTGCTCTCGTCTCTCAATAGGAAGGACTCCACTTGTTTCTTCCTTTCTTGAGCAGTGTTTCTTCGTTTTGACTGTTTTCCTTGTGTGTTTCTGTGTGCATTTTTATCCACATTCAGTCTTTGCACAAGGCATTAACTGCTTCGTCTAAACCTATCCACTCTTCTTTTTTCAGCTTCAAGTTGCTTCATTAACTTCTCATTTTGCTTTCTTAGCTTCCTTAGTTGTTTGTTCACAGAAGATCTTTTTCGTACTCTTTTGGGTGTACTTTGGTCTTGGGTGGACATCTCTTTAGGTGACTGTGTTGGTGTGCTACACAAAACAGGCACTGCCACTGGGGCTTCATTGATGTCTTCATGATCGAATGGCTGGTCATGATCCTGATCCTGAGGTGATTGAGGCGTTAGATCAAGGACAGCCTTGGTGGCTTTCTCCCTTGCCCTACATCTCCTCTTGGATTCTCTCCATTTTTTTTGTAGCTTCTTCCTTGTTGCTGGCGACACAGACTTCACACTGAGCTGAACAATTTTCCCGCATACTTTCTTCTCCTGATATCTGTGGGGGAATTTATGAAATCAACCATGACTATTGTGATACGATGAAGCATTAATCATGTCATGAAATGTTTCAATTCTTAGGCTAAAATAACTTTTGGTAGCTTGTCAAATTTACTTTCTGCGTCTCTCTCTCAGAATGTTCTCTCTTTTCTGAGAATCTTCGTTCAGCCTCTCCCTATACTTCCTGGTCCTTTCCTTGCTTGTCATCTCACCCTCTCACTTTCAAAACTTGAAAGAAGAAAATACAAACATCACTATTACAATTACCTACTAAAGGTTGGGAGGGAAGTTAGAAAGGGCATAGGAAGCAGGGAGGTTGGGAGGCGGGAGGAAGTTAGGAGCGAGGGAGGTAAGAAAGGGGGGAGATTGATAGGGAGGGAGGTTGGGGGGTGAGATGGAGGGAGGTTGGGGGAGGTTAGGAGGGGGAGGGAGGGAGGGGCAGGTGGGGAGGGAGGGAGGGAGGGAGGGGGAGGTGGGGAAGTAGGGGGAGGGAGGGAGGTTGGGAGGGAGGGAGGGAGGTTGGGAGGGAGGGAGGGAGGTTAGGGGGATGTTAGAATGGAGGGAGGTTAGGAGGGAGAGAGTGATGGTTTTGTAGCCCTTGATAGAGCCTACATCCACTGGCGTGACAGCCATATCCACCAGTGTGACGCTGATTTCATGTCACACTATAGGACAGAGCTGTCACACCAGTGGACGTTTTCAAGATCAAGGCCAGTTTGCGGCCTAGCTATATGAGAGACAGTCTTCAATCCTGACTAACAGTGTTAAGGTTTACATTATTTTCAATAGTCAATCAATATAAATTGATGAATATTTTCAGATCAATACTTAAATTACGTCACACCAAAGGACTGCATAATGGATCCCATTTCCAACAGTGCACGGAAATAGCAATATTATGAAAATATTTGAGACAGAACTCACCTTGTGTACAGTCCATGTGCTCCAGTGATGTCTACTGTACTTCCTGGATGAAGAAGGACCCCTCTCAGTAATAGGGTGCCGAAATTAATGCCCGTTTTATATCTACAGAATGGCGTCACACCAGGTGGACACCAGTTTTGTGGACAAAATGTAATGTATCATAATTATTCTAAATGGGGACCTTAAGACTTATAACCTTTTAGTTTCATTAAGTTAACACTACTATAACATCTATTCAAGTATTTTAATGTATTTAGTAGGGATGGGCATAATTAATCGATGATCGATCATTGATCGTTAAGAAATGTGTCGATCAATTTATATTGTTATCGATCAAAAGGACGTTGTGTTGCTGTGAGTCTTGAAGCGGTGCGGTGATCGCGGCTTTAGTTCCCCGTGTCTGATCGCTGTAATTCGGAGCGTGAATATCTAATATCTTTCTAACTTTAAAAAACACTTTAATATTTTTAAGACGATAGTCGCACATCCCTCGTAACTACGCCGTGAACGTGAACCCTCCCGGACTCCGCTATTAACATGAACCGCTCCGCCAGAGGAGCCGCACATCCACACGCACCGGACACCACAATACAAACAGACTGTTACGCCTCAGTCTGTTTGTATACGCCTCCCTCCCGGTCACCGTTCCTCCTCGCTATGGGCGGCCCTCTTCCCCCGAGCCGATGCAGATCGGAAGCACACACCTTACTCCCGAGGAGAGGGAGCGGCGTATTCGATCGGGAGCTTGTTTGTATTGCGGCACTTCCGGTCATTTTCGATCCGGATGTCCCGCCCTCTCGGGAAAAGAACGGGCTCGTCAGTAACTCGAGGGGTACTGGCGAGCCGCTCTCATAATCCCTCAGTCTCCCGTCCCCTCCTAGAGGCCACCCTTATGTAGCAAGATCAAAACCTCCCGCTCTCCATTCTCCTGGACTCCGGAGCGGATGAGAGCTTCATCGATCAGGAGTTGGTTAAGCGACTGAGGATAGACACCATTCCTCTCGATCTTTCGATCGAGACCCAGGCGCTAGATGGGAGGACCCTCACACGGGTGGAACGCCGCACCGTTCCACTCAACCTGCTAGTTTCTGGGAATCACCAGGAGACCATATCCGTCCTGGTGATTGCCAGCCCCTTCTCCCCGGTTGTTCTGGGCTACCCCTGGTTTCGGACTCACAATCCTCAGATCGATTGGGGAACCGGGCGCATCCTGTCATGGAGTACCCATTGCCTGTCCCAGTGCTTGCGGTCCGCCCCGGCTCCTCGGGCGACAGAGTTCGAGTCCGTACCCGAACCTCCTAACCTGTCCTCCGTCCCGGAAGAGTACCACGACCTCGCCGCGGGAATCATCCGCCCTTCTTCGTCACCTGTTGGAGCGGGTTTCTTCTTCATTAGCAAGAAGGATAAATCGCTTCGCCCCTGCATCGACTACCGTGGTCTGAACGACATCACGGTGAAAAATAAATACCTGTTACCACTCATCAGTTCCGCCTTCGTCCCCCTTCATGGAGCCTCCGTTTTCTCAAAATTAGATCTGCGCAATGCATATCACCTGGTCCGCATTCGGGAGGGTGACGAATGGAAGACGGCTTTTAATACTCCTTTGGGCCACTACGAGTATCTGTTTATGTATATGTTTCAATCTTTGGTTAATGATGTCCTCCGGGACCTGTTGAACCACACCGTTTTCGTCTATCTCGACGATATTTTAATCTTTTCAAGCTCCATGGAGGAGCACAGGGTCCATGTCCGGCAAGTTTTGCAGAGGCTGCTGGAGAACAGACTGTATGTTAAGGCAGAGAAGTGCGAGTTCCACGTCCCATCCATTGCCTTCTTGGGGTATATAATCAGCCAGGGACAGGTTGAAATGGATCCCTCGAAGGTCTCTGCGGTGGCCGAGTGGCCCTCTCCCTCCACCCGCAAGCGATTGCAACAGTTCCTTGGCTTTGCCAATTTTTACCGTAGATTTATACGCGGTTACAGTCAGATTGCGGCACCCCTCACGGCCTTGACGTCCACCAAGAGCTCCTTTGCTTGGACGCCGGAAGCGGAGTCCGCCTTTCAGGGCCTCAAACAGCGGTTCATATCCGCTCCCATCCTCACTCAACCTGATCCTTCACTCCAGTTCGTGGTGGAGGTCGACGCCTCGGACACCGGAGTGGGCGCGGTTCTCTCCCAGCGTTCCTCCTCCGACCACAAGCTCCATCCCTGCGCCTTCTTCTCTCGAAGGTTGTCCCCGCCGGAGCGCAATTACGATGTGGGCAACCGAGAGCTATTAGCGGTCAAGCTGGCCTTGGAGGAGTGGCGACACTGGTTGGAGGGCGCGGAGCTTCCTTTTATTGTTTGGACCGACCATCGCAACCTCGCTTACCTCCAATCGGCGAAGAGGCTAAATTCCCGTCAGGCCAGGTGGGCTTTATACTTTGGTAGGTTCAACTTTTCCCTCACCTACCGTCCGGGCTCCCAGAATGTCAAGCCGGATGCTCTGTCCCGCCTGTACTCTCCCGAGGACCCCGGCATGGACCCCGAGACCATTCTGCCACCCACTTGCCTCATTGCCACTCTCACCTGGGAGGTGGAGTCTGCTGTCCGTCGGGCACAGAGGCAACAGCCGGACCCCGGTCTCGGTCCCCCTAACCGTATGTTCGTCCCTGACGCGGTAAGGTCTCAGGTATTAACTTGGGCGCACTCCTCCCGGCTTACCTGCCACCCAGGTATCTCCCGCACCTTGGATTTCATCCGTCGGCGTTTTTGGTGGTCCACCATGGACAAGGACGTCCGCTCCTTTATTTCGGCGTGTGCTACTTGCGCTCGGAACAAGACCTCGACCCGCCCCCATTCCGGTTTACTACAGCCTCTACCCATACCTAGCCGCCCCTGGTCACACATCGCCCTTGACTTCGTCACCGGTTTACCCACGTCAGAGGGTAACACCACCATCCTTACCGTGATTGACCGCTTCTCAAAGGCCGCCCACTTCATCGCCCTTCCCAAGCTTCCCTCCTCCAGGGAGACCGCCGACCTCTTGGTCAAACACGTATTCTGCCTGCATGGCATCCCCGCGGACATTGTCTCAGACAGAGGCCCCCAGTTCACCTCACAAGTATGGCGGGCCTTCTGCAAGGCTCTTGGCGCCACTTCCAGCCTCTCTTCGGGGTTTCACCCCCAGTCTAATGGTCAGTCGGAACGAGCAAACCAGGAGATGGAGGCGGCGCTTCGCTGCATCTCCCACGCCAGCCCCACCACTTGGAGCTCTCAGCTGCCCTGGGTGGAATACGCCCACAACACACTGCTAAACGCATCCACTGGGTTATCCCCGTTTATGGCCTCTTTGGGTTACCAACCTCCCCTGTTGCCTGATCTAGAGGAAGAGATTGCCGTCCCTTCTGTCCAAACCCATCTGCGCAGATGCCGGCGTATCTGGAAAAGGACGCGCACGGCACTACTCCAGGCATCCTCTCGCTCCCAACTTCAGGCGAATAAGCGGCGTCGACCTGCACCCGAGTACGCCCCCGGGCAAGAGGTCTGGTTGCGGGCTAAGGATCTCCCCTTGAAGGGGATTCCCCCCAAACTCTCCCCACGCTTCATCGGCCCCTACACCATCTCCAAGGTGGTCAACCCCTCTGCGGTTCGCCTGAACCTCCCCCCTGCACTCCGCCGCATCCACCCCACCTTCCATGTCTCTCAGATCAAGCCAGTCTCTACCAGTCCGTTGTCCCCTCCCATCCCACCTCCGCCAAGGCTGATCGACAATCATCCAGCTTGGACGGTCCGTCGACTCCTGGATGTGCGGCGCCGTGGACGGGGTCACCAGTACCTCGTCGATTGGGAGGGGTACGGTCCGGAGGAGCGCTCCTGGGTTCATCCGGGACTTTCTTCAAGATCACCCGGCTGTGCTAGGGCGTCCGCCGAGAGGCGTCCGTAGAGGGGGGGTACTGTTACACCACGTCCCGCTACACGGTCCAACACTCCCCTCTAGTGGCTGCTGGTCGTAACTGTCCTCCTTCCCGCAACCCACCTGTTGGCAATCAGCAATCTACGTTTACTATTTAAGCCGGGGATTGTCAAGCAGCCGGCGCCAGTTCGTTGTTTCCCTAACCTACTAGTAATTCCCAGCTTGACTACCTGCCTGTTCCAGTACCCTGTTGCCGACCCCTGCCTGCTTGACTACCCGCCTGTTCCAGTACCCTGTTGCCGACCCCTGCCTGCCTGACTACCCGCCTGTTCCAGTACCCTGTTGCCGACCCCTGCCTGCCTGACTACCCGCCTGTTCCAGTACCCTGTTGCCGACCCCTGCCCGTCCGACTACCAGCCCGTTGCCGACCCATCGCCTGTCTGACTACCAGCCCGTTGCCGACCCATCGCCCGTCCGACTACCAGCCCGTTGCCGACCCATCGCCCGTCCGACTACCAGCCCGTTGCCGACCCATCGCCTGTACGACTACCCGCCTGCCGCCGAGCCCCCCGCCTGTCCGATTACCCCCCTGTTACCGACCCCCGCCTGTCCGACTACCCGTCCACTGTCTAGCCCTGGTCCACCTGATTGCCTGCCCAGTACCAGACCCCCCTACTCGCCTGATTCCCTGAACGATCCTCCAATAAACTCCTTTGGCTTTTACCCTGTCTTCGCCTCTCTGTGTCCAGCTTTTGGGTCCCAGTTTCTAGTACCGTAACACAGACATGTTTTACATTTGTTTTTAAATAAAGTTGTGTGCAGTTATACGGTTAAATACAATTATTGATTAATGACCGATCGCATACTGCGGTCAAGACTGTTGCGGATTAATAATAAACATATGTATCAGCAGCTACACATAGCTACACAAGGAGTAGAAATAAATGTATTTACCCGACCTGACCATTAGATGGCGGCAAACAATACACTGGGGGCTGGCGCTCAACACCTAGCGTCATAGAGGCCACGCCTCTGACTTCCGGCGGAAGTCGCCGGCTCGAGCCAGAACACCCCAGGCAGCGCATCGGAAGGATGCAAAGCTACTAAGGATGCAAAGCTTGGGGCTCTCCACGCGGCGTGAAATACATATAATACTTCTCCTTCTGGTTCATAGTTAAATAACTTAAACCTAAACAAATAAAGTGAGTTATAAGCGTTCCTGTTGTCGGCAGCCTTCTTCCCCGGGACACAAACCCCACAAGACAGCTGCTCCAACATTTTCAATATTTCCATAACTGTGACATTTTAGCAACAAGTTCAGCCTCATATATGTTTTCTGACTAAGGTATTGCTTTTAGATAGTTCATGCAATTGTTTCTAAATGTGTGGCTCATCTTTTTGTTGCGAGCCTTTTCCGAGCGCTGGCTGCATATTGTAGGCATATGTCGGCCTTTTTCCCCTTTTTTTCAAAACAGTTATACAGTTCAATGCCCACTTTTACTGCCTTGTTTGATTATTGTTGGCCGATAAGTAGGCTAATTATTGTAATTGGAATACAGATTTAGTCTTGTTGGATCGTCTCCAAATCTTTAAGAGCGCATGTAGGCGCATTGTTCGGCTTTTACGAGCGCCGCATAGGCCTATAACGTATTTATTATTTTAAAACTGTTAAACAATTGTAGGTCCTCAAGTTAACTGTCTTGTATTATTGTTGGCCTATACGTTATTGTATTTTGTATTTTCTACCAACAGGAATTTTAATATAGCCTATAGAAAAATAACAATTAATCGATAATTGATCGATAATTCTAGCGATGATCGATCAAGGAAATTTCTTAAAATGCCCATCCCTAATATTTAGACTTATTTTTCATTTAATTACAGTAGTTTTAAGACAAGCAACGCTACCCCGGACAGTCACGCCAGTGGACAAATGTCATGTTTAAAACCAAATATTTACATATTTGAATTATAATGCTCATTAATTACAAATGTATTAGTTCTGGATGATCAAACTGTATATAAAAACAGACATTTTAATGAAATATTATGAATTTTTGTTTATATTTGTCACCATGAACACAAAAATGGAGCGTCACGTCAACCACCCACTTGCAGACAATTACAATAGGTTGGTCGTAGAAATAGTGTTGTATTACTACTAGATCCTACATACCCTTAATCCTCATTTGCGAACATATTTGGCTGTTATGTTGGGTTGTCTGATTACGTCCAGCCATGTGTGGCACAAAGTTGCATTGAAAGTTTATAAATATTGAACTTGTCACATGTCCAAATTGCATCAAATTCAACGCTGCACATCCTTTGTTCCCCAGCATACACCCGCCAAGTGTAAAGAAGATTGGACAGTTCTCGAGGTATGCAAAGGACATGCATACGTACCTACATATGTACATACATACGTACAGAGATTCCTCGCTTTATAGTTAGATGTAGGAAAACATTTACATAAAATACATACATTTATGTGTTCCTAATGAAGGCTTTCATATTTGGTGCTTTTGAATATTATTGACATGTAATTCCTTATTTGACTACAATTACTTGGTAACGTAGGCCTGAATGTTTTTGGCTTGTAAACTTATACTGCTGACAATTTTGTTATATGTGATCTTTCAACAATGAGTCTATAACCAAATGCAATAAATACCAAACACTTTCCTATTTGATTAATGTGATATACGTAGGTTACCATGGTGAATAATCTGTTTTGTATCACATTTGAGTGACAGTAAGCCAATAGGTAGCAGCCATTGTATGTGAAAAACAGAGAAAAACCCTTGCAGTTAGATACATGTTCTACCTCCCAACAACTTAAACCCAGAAAAGGCCCCTCTTTGAACTTGGAAGTACATTTCAAATGGTGTGGCTCTATTCTTACACACACGTACACTCCACACCCCCAGACTGGACAATCATTGGCGAGTTCAGATTTGGCTTGATCTTTTTTTCTCTCTGCATCAATCCCAAAATGTCTAAAATATTATTGTACCAGACCTCAAACTCAAGCTTTGTTACCATTAATGAAGAAGTGCTGATACATTTCTACATTACAAAAAGGTCAAGTTTGTACTTCGGTCTCTAGCTCTCAGGTTTAGTTGGGCTTGGACTGAATTTCTTTAATGGATTATGAAAGATTTTGTTTTGGCTACAGTTGGACCCATTCGAAATCTCAAACCCTAACTCAATTCCACAACCATCTAGTATTAGCAATGTACGTCCAATTGACTATAACTCACGTGTGTATCTGTGTGCGTGTTTAACAGAAACACTTGTGCTTTTATTAAAGCCAGATACATTTGAAGGTCAGTGGAATTTCAGCATACGTGAGTGCCTCACTCTTGAACTGATACTCTTGAAGTCTAAAATGAGACAACCCCAAAAGCAGCGGGTATTTTACAGTTTTCTCAAATGGCATATGGCTGGGTGCCGACGCAGGGCTACACACACAAACATGTACACAAACACACCGACACACCAATATGGATGCATTCAGGCAGCCTGCTTGTTGGTGTAGGAAAGGAAGCGAAGAGGAACTTTCATTAAAAAAAAGAAACAACTCCGACATCTGGAAGCTCTTTATCCCTCTCTCGACCTCTTCCCCCCGCTCCACTCCTTCTTCTATGCCCCCCTACTCAGCCCCCACTCCACTCCTTCCTCCATGCCCCCCCCCCCCACACACACACACATACACTTACCCTACTTGCCTGTGTCTCACTCCAGAGCATCCAAGTCTATGTCTGGAAAGAGTTAAGCGTGTGTACCTTTGTGTATGTGTGTGTTTGTGTGTGTATGTGTCTGTGAGCGAATGCTTGTGTGCGTGCATGTCAACTGTGTGCGGTTCTGCTGGTGTGTGTGTATGTGTGTCTGTGAGCGAATGCGTGCAAGTGTGTGCATGCATGTCAACTGTGAGTGCAGTTCTGCCAGTTTGTGTGTGTGTGTGTATGTGTGTGCTCCGCTCTTTGTAATTGTTCTTATTTCATGCTGTGCCTCTGATACCTGAGGTCTAGAGACCACCAGAGACCTGTTATCAACAAGCAGGCCCACGTGTGTGCCGTACTCCAGTTCATATGAACATGTGCAGCAGCACATTTCTTTCATATAAATGCATAGATAAAGATCAATAGGTATTCACAGAGTATCTATTGTATTTGTGGTGTTTATGTATTATTATTTTTGATTGGTAACGCCCATAGCTCAGCCCCAGATTGGTAAAAAGTTTTCAAATTTGGTGAGGACATATTTATTCTCGGTAAGCAGGTCTCCAAAAGATTTGGTATCATTTTGCCCATAGAGGGCGCTATACACTCAGTCCCGCCGCTCGGATCAACTTAGTATTTTGACATGCTGAACATTTTTGCCTCTTGGACCGATAAGGTCCGTCTGGATAGATTTTTCTGTACAGTGAAACTTTTTGGGAAAAATTCAAAAATCTTCTTTTATATAACCACTAGTCAGATTTACAACAAATTGTTGGTGTAACACATTGTTACACATACTCTATGGACGTGTCTGATTACTGTTAAGAATAAATAATAACATATGTATCAACAGGCTGTACTATCTACACATAGCCACAAAGGAATAGAAGTAAATATATAAGTTGTATTAACCGCACCTGGTCACCAGATGGCGGCACACATAATACACTGGGGGCGGGTGCTAAACACTAGCCAAACAGAGCATATTATGCATCATAGAGGCCACGCCTGCCCAGATACTACCAAACTACAGATCCGGGGGGAGAGGAGAAACCCCAGGTAGCGTATCTGGACAGATACCCAGCTAAGGGGTCGCTCCACGCGCGTGAATTTTACAATTCCTCTCCATTTGCTTGATAGATAATAGACCTAAAGCTAAACAAATAAAGTGAGTTAAAAGCGATCCTGAGTCGGCAGCCTTCTTCCTCAACGAACATCACTACATTACATATCCTATTTGGAATTTTGATTTGATCAAAAATGGCCGACTTATGCACAAAACAAAATTTGTACGAGCAGACATTATTCTACCAATCACAAATCCGCTTCAAAAGGTTGTTTTGCCTGAAACGTGCTATGCACATAGAGGACATCCCCCTTAACAAGTTTACCAAATTGGGTGTAAATAATCGCTAAGAAAATGACCTCAGTGTCCATTTTAATAATTGCTAAGCTAAGCGCTAGGCACCTCTTCGCCAGCAGGGGGTGCAAAATGACACAAACAGCACCTACTCTTAAACCATTCCTAGGATTCACTCCTAATGGCTTGAGGACACATCTCTCATCGCTCCCGAGTGACGTGCCCCTGCCAATTGCTGGAAAAGGGCGGTCGCTGGGGTCGGCGGTGAGTGTGGGCTGTCAATACCTTTCGAGACTGCTTGCCATTTTAATTCTCATTATTATTATTATATATCTGCTGCTGCCTATTATGATTATGACGACTGATCATAAAACTTCCCTGAAACTGAAAGGCTTACTTAAAGTCCTACTGAAATTGTAAGAAACGGTTGGTTCTATACTTGTTGTCTAAGACAGACAGCTATACACCAGACAAGCCAACCAGCACTAGCCAAGTCATTTCATGCCTTCGCTTTGTCTGCGTTGTTGTGTTTTTCAATTGACTTTTCTCAAAGCAATTAAGAATTTCTCGATTATAGTGCATGGTCTCAATTTGTTTCAGTTGTAGACTCGAGTGAAATCAGCTGCCAAGAGGCTTTTTGTAAAGTATTATTTAGTTGAAGCCATTAGTCTGTTGGCCAGACTGAAAACCAAGCCTCTGGATGGCAACATTTAGTTTAAAACATTAATATAAAGTGTGTATAAAGGCCAGTAGAAATTAGAATGCATCGCCTTCAAGACAGATGCTATCTCAAAAACCTCTGCATCTGCACTGCAAACCAGTGTAATATTATTGTATGTTGAAAACATTACAGCGCAATTCTCATACGAGTGCTGTAAAAATGTTGACAGGTCAGTGGTCCTCACTTGTTTTTCTGGTTTCTCACTTTTTAACTAATAAGATGCATATTATATTGTGCATCTTATAACCTACATTTGTATGTGTATGTATGTGCAGGTTTTTGTGCTCTCACTCATGTTATTTTTTTGCTGCATAAAACATGTTTGTATACATGTATGTGTGTGTGTGAATGTGCACATGCACGTGTGCATTTATATGTTCGCAGTGTCTGTTTGCTGTGAAATTAGCTGTTGAAAGGCTGTGTGGAGCGATTTCCTGTAGAGGCGGGACAGGGGCCAAGACATGATCACCCCAGGGAGCATAGATAGACGCTAGAACAGTCAGGGAACCAAGCCCTTGAAGTTGAGGGCCCCGCATTCTCATCGCTCACTATATGCAGTCTTTATTGTTTACAGATAACCTTTTCTGCTCCTTTTTCTTGTATCTCAACACACTTTAAAGACAAAATACTTTTAAGGATAAAAACGTAGTTCTTAAACTCAAAATCTGTAAAGGGTACACATTTTGGAAACAAACTGGCATTTACCGAGTATGGATTCAGAGAATTTCAGGGAAAATAATATGTATTGTTGCTGTACAAAAACATGAGGTTTTATTCATTAAGGTATCGTTCACAGGGTGTGTGAATATATGCAACACATTTATGGCCACGAAATATTGCAAAAATGAAACCGTGATGACATACTTTGTGGAGCTTCAAAAGTGCATCGCGAAACGAACATGACTCATTTACTTCAAATTAATCTCTATATCTGTAGTCAAAGGGACAATATATTGGTATCGGAAGCGTTCTGTTTTCTGTTTCTAGTCCAAGTAGTATTGACCAAACAATTTTGAGTGGGCTTTGGTCGCATCAGGGTAAACAGTCTGTGTGGAGAGAAAAAGAGGCAGAACACATTAGCTGAAATGCAATCTGGGAACCCATCGGCTATCGTCTGACAATGTTTTAGTTTTTTATTAGCTCCTTGTGGAAAGGCTACTTGTGAAACAATCCGGTCGTAGACGTCTTCTCTTAAGTCCAACTCCGTTCACGCATTTCAACTTGTTAATCAGACTGTTAACAATGACCGGTGCACGGAAGAGGAAGTCTTGGCCCGGATATCAGCTGGCTACACTGAAAGCCCAGAAATATTAGTTAGTCTGGCCACACGCCACCTAAGTGGCTTTCCTTTGGGGCCCTCCGACACAGGACACGGGTAGATGGTAGTTGCAAGGTGTTTATTCAGAGATTAAGGCAGGTGGTATACGCCGAGCTGATGGTACAACTTGTCATGACTGGCTCCTCCTCGAGTGTGTGTGTTGATGGCTGGTTTATCCTGGGTGCCATGATTGCTCATGCACCACAGGTGTGCAGCCCCACCCAGCCAGTCCAATCAGTCTGACTCAGGCCAGGTGAGGCTGTAAACCAGCCATCAACAGCACACACTCCACATACACCCCCACACCCCCAGATGCTAAAGCGTCGTCAGACAGTAACCGATTGGGTTCCGAGGTTGACTTTACATTACCACATTTTCATCATACCATTTGTGCACTAGAGGGCACCATCAATTAGGGCTGGGCGATTAATCGAAATTTGATCACGATTTTGATTTTGGCTTCTCACGATCATGAAAACACTGTAATCGAAGAAAAACGATTAATGTGCCGCCGCGCAAATTAAGGCCGCAGTATACTCGCTGCTCCCAAGCAACAGGATTTTAGCCCAGTCGCGCCGTGTCACGCACCTCTCTTTTTTTTCAGCGGCGCGCGACAAAGCGGAAACAGAAACACGGACGAGTTCGAAGGCACATTTTCATGCGCCTGCTCATTTCCACCGGGGCCGTGCGCCGCGGTCACCGCTGCTGATCGCTGCCACTGCGCCGCGGTCACCGCTGCTGATCGCTGCCACTCTAATCAATGAAAGCATTTCCACCGGGCCGCTGCGGAATGTCTCAGCAGCATCCCAGGAGTGGCGCGCCGCAGCGCTATCATTCCGTGGCGTTGTATTTTGGCTTCTTCCTTTATATGTTCTATTTTATTGTGTGGTGTAGGCCTATATTTTTTCGCTAATAAACCGTGGTTTTACGTAAGTGCTGTCTACTGTTGTTGTGGTCAAAGACGAGTGAAATTACATGGCTGGAAAACTATCTCAAAGCGGCAGTAAGTTATAAAATACAATTATATAAAATAATCATTAAGTTAAGATAGATGCTTACAAACACTATTCATATGAGAACTGCTGCCATACACTGGACTGTTGATGGCTGACCAGGTGTGGCAATGATGTAGAATAATAGCAATGTAAAGCAATAGACAATGCTGTATAGTGAGAGACATCCCGGTGAACTAAACCTTAACTGAATAGACCCTTTCATTGTTTGTAAACATTCCAAGCCACGAGAATGCGCACACGTCTTTTCGCGCCTAATGGGGTCAGAAAACAAAGTGAAGAACATGGCTGTCAACGATTCTCCTCAGAATATTTCCGAATATGCTCTCTCGTTGCCGATTAAGGACCGGGAATAATATCTCAACAAATTGGTATTGGCTGACGGCGATAGTTTGCCAGACCCAGCTTCCATTAAAGATTGGGTAGATGACAGTAGCAAATGGCCAGATATCCAGTGGCCAGCTACTCACTCTTACCTAGTAGATAAACCGCCCGTACACTCGAGAAAGCCTATGCGCATACAAGTCGCTTGATGCCTATAATTATGTTGTTTCTGGACACGTTCAGACGATCTTCTATGATATAGGCAAAGGTTGTTGTGCTCTAAAAGCAGAAGTCTTGCCGAGTCAGCTTAAAGGAAGAAGACATCGTAGTACAAGGCATGGGTGATCTACAACAAGGAGAAGTGCTACATTCACACGGCTAACTGCACCTGCATGGCGGGGTAAGTTTATTTATGTATTCTTAAACCAGTGGACAATGTCCTAATCTGGTCAACGCCACTGCTGGTCCTATTTTCACATCCAACAGCGCTACAGGTCGGCATTTTAGACTTTTTGTTTGGACTTCGTTAGTGGAAGTCTATGTAAGTAGGTGTTTTTCTGACCCCAAGATGCGTGCGCATATTTCTGTGACGTTGCACTCGAAGGGGTCTATGTCTAATGATGTGTAAGAAATTAAAGACACAGGGGTACCAGTATTAGCATAGACATAATATACGTATATATGTATATATGTCTGAGTATTAGTATCTCTTCTTCTAGTGCGTAGAAATAGAAAAGTTGGTTGCCTTTCCTCAGTGGCGCCACCTCTGTTCAGGAGAAGACTGCAACTACTGTCGCGGCCACCAGCGCGAGTATAAATATTTACGGCGCTCCCGTGACGTCACATTGTCCCACGACAGCTTGGGAGCTATTATTTTTATTATTATTTGTATATATTATTTTTTTTTAAACTTTTTTACTTGTTTCTAATTTATTACTGGTTGTTTTTCTAAAAGTTATATTTAAAGTTGAGTTTTGGTGGTGCAATAAACACTTTTTTTGAAATCAATGAATAATCGTGTTTATTAATCGTGATTTCAATATCAATCAACATAATCGTGATTATTATTTTTTTCATAATCGCCCAGCCCTACCATCAATAGTGTCATGTCCTCTGCCATGCTCTATCGTCTATTCACTGCTATCTTTAACTATTGCTTCATACCTCAGCCATAATTTGTGGTAAAAATTGTCCTCCTAGTACATTTTTTCCCTCAGGAATAAACAAGTAATCTTGTTCAATTATACATTGTCTTCATTTGAACTTAATTTTTAATATCGTGACTATATCGTATCGTGCTCAGCTCCACAGCCCGATCAACAAAACATTTAGAAACATGGTATATGGGCCTTATTGCTGAACATTTTTGCCTCTTGAACCGTCTGTCAGGATATATTTTTCTGTACAGTGAAAGTTTCTGGAAAACTTTATAAATCTACCTATTTGGAATTTTGATTTGATAAAAAATGGTCGACTTATGCGCAAACAATTTGCACATGAGCAGACATTCTATCGATCACAAATCCACTTCAGAAGGTTGTTTGGCTTTGAAACTTGCTATGCACATAGAGGACTCACTTTAACAAGTGTACCATATTTAGTGTAAATCGCAAAAAAAATTACCTCAGAATGTCTTAAATATTAAAGGTGTACTTCACCGGTAAACCGTTTTTACTTGCTCCTTTTGAAATGATAGGTCACTCCTAGTTGCATATGCATGCTGCACATGGAAAACATTATTCTACCCCCATTGCATGCATTAGCCAATGTAAGAACATAGACGGACGAGGAAGTAAGAAACGAGGAAGTAAGAAAAAGCCTAACGCTCTGACGTGTGAGTTTATGAATATTCATGACCTCACCTAGTCAGTGTCTGAACTGTATTTAGCAGGGCGCTAAACCTGTGAATATATACCAGGAAGATTGCAAAGACTGGTGATCGTAAAGAAACAAGTTTTTATTTTAAAACGTTTTCCAACTGTTTATTAGAAGCCTACAACTTGAAAGCATGATGATGATCGCCACATACGTTCACCTCTTTAGGAGAACATTTAAGTTGACAAGCAAATATTACCATTCTGAAACGTTCATCAACAAACGATCGGGAAGTGGTTCTTGTTCTATCTCTTCTTCCTCCTCAGATTCAGCATCAAACACATAAGGCTGTATCTCCGAAGACATTTTGTGCATCAGTTCGTAGCACGGTAAAGTTGACAGAACTGAGCCAGTAAAGTGTTGATAACGCACCAGAGGGATCACTCGCCGCTGAGCTAACATCACTGTGACGGACAGTGCTGTTAGCCAATCAGAGGCAAGTAATTGAAATGTCATGAATATTCATGAGTAAGAGCAGAAAACCTCTCGTTCTTCCGCCCCACCTCCTTTTCCAAACTAGAACAGCCTGAAACAGGCGCACCAGAGCATTTTTTGTCACCAAAATCGGCTCACAGGGCATTCATTAATACTAGAGACCACTGCAAAATTAACGAAAAAACGATGCAATGAGACCTTTAAGCTAATCGCCATGCACCACTTCTTACTTTGTCACCTGTTTGTGGAAACCCACAGGGAGTATCTTTTGTCATCATTGAAGATACCGGAATAAATAATTTTTCCTTTACGTCGGGAGTCTGTCTCAGTTCATGGACTCAAAGGAATACGGTTATAACGTGGTTACCAGCACAAGGAAATCCATCCGGTTTGGATCTACAGGCTGGATAGGTAACAGTTTTGGAATAGCCAGACTAGGAACGTTATATCCATGCGTTGTTTTGGATTAGCCACACTAGTAACGTTAAACGACAGACACACAGGGAGGGCAGCAGAAACAGGTTAGGTAACACTTAGGGACCACGTATTTTATTATTGTGGCTTATTATCATGCATATTAGTAGCATATTGGCTCTTTATTAGTCATTATAAAGCACTTATTAATGCCTTATTCTGCATGACCATGTTCTACAACTACTAGGCCATTAACAAAGAGTTTTCCTTCAATAACCTCTTAATTACTGCTTATTGATAGTAAGGAAGTTGTTGTTCTATTGTAATTGTTAATAATGTCCAAATAACTCTAAATTAAGTATTTTTAACTCAGAATATGTTCCCCATTCTAAAGTGAGGTCTTGCTCATAACTAATTCACTAGTAGTTTGACTTATTAACCCACACAGGTTCCCTATTCTAAAGTTGCCTCCTCTTCACACTTAGTAAATCCATTATAGCACACAACTACTGCAATTAAGAGACCCTATTCTTATTTATTAAGTGTTATTAAGGGAGAATGACTATTCTTGTGGTACTACCACCTTTATCAGGCCCATGCTGAAAAAAACATTAAGATCGTAATTCATGTACAACAACTTCCTTACTTACATTTACATTTTACATTTAGGGCATTTAGCAGATGCTTTTGTCCAAAGCGACTTACAATAAGTACATTTGTTACTATCCTATTACTTATTGCTATCAATAAGCAGTAATTAGGAGGTTATTGATGGAAAACTGTTAGTTAATGGCCTAGTAGTTTTAGAATATGGTCATGCAGAATAAGGCATTAATAAGTGCTTTATAATGACTAATATAGAGCCAATATGCTACTAATATGCTTGCTAATCAACTAGTAATGGTGAATATGTGTACCCTAATATAAAGTGTTACCAAACATTGAAATTCGGTTCAATGCGGTAGGAGTGAGGTATACAGCTGAGAAGAGTGTCTGCATCGATGGAGGCGTGATGTGAACCAAGACCTTGACATGACCTTTCTTTCATTGGTCAGAAACAAGGGTTTGTCTTGCCTTGCACAAGGACGCCATTGCAAGTACCGGGTCATAGCGGATAGAGGACAAAAAGCAGTGTTAGTTTGAGTGATAACAACGGTTGAACCTTTACCCCCTCTGTCTGTTTTAAGTTGCTTGAGTTGAATGGAGTACATGTGAGCATCTACAATGATATCACAAATGGTAAGGTCATGCAAAGGATCGAAAGAATCTGAGCTAGTTGGAAATTCACACCTGAGGAACCCATAGAAAGCAGTGATGAAAACAGCTTCCAGTAACAAATCTGCATATGATCCAAAACAGCTCTGCCTTAGGTGACATACCAGTTTGTGCACTAGAGGTAATGAAAGAAAAGGCGTTTTTTGTTTTTATTGCTTCCTAAATGCACTTTTTTTTAGGCCGTTGAAAAGGAGGCGAATGCTAGGGTTCCTGAGCAGGCTACATACTGAAGGATCTGCACATCCTAAATTAATAAAACTAAAACGTAATACCTGCCACTAATGCTTTGATGGAAGAAGGTTGCATTTTCATGCATTTTTCCGCACAAATCATGCAGATGTTAACAGGCATGACAGGAACAGAGATTGTTGAACAGCAATAAGTGGAATGGGACCACGTGGAGTCATACATTTTAATTGTAGACCAGTCCAAGTCGCATGAAATGGGATGCAGTGTGCATGTAGGATTTGAGTGTGCCTTCTAGTCACGACAGTTTGGGCGAATGCTGGGCAACACAGGCCTTGAGGTGCTGCATAGTGGCAGAAATTTTAATTTAAATCGGGACAAAGAGTCAGCAATTTTATTATCCAGGCAGGGTAGGTGTGCTGCGTAAAGAGTGAAATTGCCCATGATACATGAACACGTTAGCCATCGAACAAATCTATTAATCAAGGGAATGGAAAAGTGTCCTTTATCACAGAACAATACATGCGACAACAATGGGCTATAACTCATGGTAGATTGTAAATCTAAGGGAAGCGCAAGCAATTCTTTTGGACAAATCATTGTAGATTCAATTCAATTCAATTTTATTTGTAGAGCGCCAATTCATAACAGAAGTTATCTCGGGGCACTTTTCAAATGGAGCAGGTCTAGACCGAACTCCTTATAACAAGAGTAGATCCCCCCAAAACCAATGGAAGGAGCCGCTTAGGCAAAGAATTTAAGGGTGACTGACCTTTCTGCGTTATCGTTGTAGAAAAAAGTAAAAAGATTTAGATGCCTAGGAATTTGATCACTTTCAGTCAGCTTTTGGTTTTCTCGGGTTTCAGTGCGCTAAATGCATCGATCTGGTTGGAACTGAGGATAATCCACCACTAGAAAATCCTCCAAAAGGTGTAAAACAAATGGCAATTTGCAGTTATTCAACAGTGTCCAAAAAGCACTTCTGACAGTGTATTGAAGATGCACTACCACTTAGCCTGACAGAAAAATACACTTTATTTCACCATTTGACACCAAAGAGGTGCCACTGCAAAAGATTACCTTAAAGGTTGGGTATGGGATTCTCTTTTTTGGCCATTTTTGCAAAATTACTTGAAATCCTTATCATAACCCACTTAAAGGGGCACTTGGCAACTTTTTCAACTTAATAAACCCGTCTGGAAATCATTTGGATGGTTATATGGTCTGTTCCGGTGTTAATGGTGACTATCCCCGCTCCCCCCAGCGCCCCCAGGTGGAAAACCAGCCTTGCAACTTTGGGATTACCGTCCCGGTAAATTGGAAATGGGAAGTATCGCGAGAAGCGAGAACGAGCGAGATACACGAACTGCTTTACGGCAATTCAACATAAACACACACGCCCCCCTCAATAACGGTTAATCACGCCGGCTATACATGTCAATGTTCTATGATACAGTGTATAATGTAATACACACCTCGGTAGACATCGCGCCACACAAAAAAGTCCGGCAACAAATGCACATGAGCAGTGGTAGAAAGGGGGAGGAGGGTGCCGCAAGTGAGTTTTTTTACGACAGTGTTGTGTAATATACGTCCCAGACCTGTAGGGGGAGCTCATTGAGAAAACATGCGACCATAAAAGTGAAAACCAGCGAAGAAATGGCTAGAGTTGCCAAGTTCCCCTTTAAAGCCACTGAGTTAGAAGTACTGAAATGAAAATTAAACAAGTCAATCAGCTGTGGAACGGGCAGGGCTCGAAAAACTCCAGCCAATGATATCCAGAACCACCGAGAGGCATTGGACAGTAAGTACGTCAATCAAACGGTCGTAATGCACTCCCCCTCCCCCCACGTGTGACCCCTTCATGCACGTACTCAAAGCTTGTGACCCAAAGCAAGTTCTGTTTGTTGTTATCCTGTGGAGCTAACTAGCTAATCCACATTTTTGGCTGTTTATCCATTCACTAAAAGCTTAGCTGTGTAGTGCATTGCTTTCCTATCTTTTCTCTCTCTGCATCGAGAAACCTTTTCTCCTGTTGATATCCCTCATCTGTTTAGGACCTAAAACCATAACTTCAAGACTGGACCCCTCCTTTTCCTGTAAATGTGTAGCTTCATGTGCAGACTTGGGTTGCTGGGTGCTTGGCTAGTGCTTGGCATTCTCATATACATGAGACAATGTCATGATAACTGTAATTATTGGAAATATTTGTTGATTTGCTTCCTTCATTTGCCTTGGTGCACGTGTCATCAGTTTGTTACACACCCGTGGAGTATTCATTTTATAAACAAATGTTATCACTTGTTACATTCAGCTGAAAACCTTTCTCTGATGAGTCCCATCTCTCTGTTATCAGGTTTGGCAAGACCTACAATAAGAGGTCGAGGACGTGGCGGCTGTGCACAATTAAAGTGGACAAGGACTTCAGCTACATTCCGGAACTACAGAGCACCATCCTGCAGTGAAGGCTGACTGCTCCGCGGGGGTTGGCACAGTCCAGACCCTCAAGACCAGAAGATCCACGCAGGCTGGGAGTCCTATCTGGTATCCCTGCCCCAAGTGTTGAGGAACTCTTGCAGAAGCAAGTCAGCAGAGGCTTAGGTTAGTTTCTTCAATGGCATTGAAGTTTGGAATAGTAGCTGTGTATTTGACATTCACCTTTTCTCTATGCCGATATCAGTTCACTTTACTACTTACTGTAAATTTCAGCAGATATGGGAAAGTGACAAGAAATGTATTTCTTTGTAAGAAAATAGTCACGGCCTAATTATTGGAATTTTGGTGTTTTCTGTGTTTACAGCACAGTCCCCGCTAGATCAGAGTTGTACTGATTAAAAGGGTCTGGGTATTTGTCCCGAACCCTCCATACACAACAGCTGGGAATGACCACCCTTCGTCCTTCTCCCAAGGCGCCGTGTTGCCAAACTACATACTGTCTGTACGCTGCGTATCTGAATTGTTTATTGGCTTCCCCGGGTTCAGCAGCATCTTCCTCAGCCCGGACATCATTCCATATGCGTCTGGCCAAGCGCAGGACACCTTCCTGCAAGATTAACAAGTCCATGTGTGGCAGCAAGGACGTACAGTTCTCTGGGGTCTGCCCACAGCACTTTCTCTCTGCATCTGTGGGCATATCCTTGCAGTGGGTGCAAACACACCAAGTGGGGCTGTCATGAGGCGGTGTTCCTGAGATGAGGCGGTCTAAATCAAACATCATGCTTGGTTCCCTATTCAGGTACTGCTCCAATAACCCATGAGACCGTTCCAAATTCAACTGTTGCTGTTCAACTTGCTGTTAGTTGAAAGCCATTGTTCATTATCATTTTTATACTAACATAACATTGGCAACTGTTTTAAATACCCGTTCAAGTGTGGTTCGCTGGATTTGGAGCTGTGCAACTCTATCAATGTCCTCTTGAGTGAGGTTTATCAAGCCTCTGCCACATCCTCTGGTCTGTCCTCTGCCACATCCTCTGGTCTGTCCTCTGCCTTGTCCCCTACTATGTTCTCTGCCTCATCCCCTGCCTCTACCACGTCCTCTTCCACGACTGTCTGTCTGTGGCTGGTGGACTGGTGACTCCGAACCTGCGGTCTCTACCTGTAAGCTCTGAAGTGAAAACGAATAAATAAACATAATAAAGCAAAGGAACATATACATTTTCTAACAATAGTAATGATTTATGTGACCGTTTAATGTTTATAATATCTGTTGCAACTTACCGCTGAATGTAGTGCCATGTTGCTAAATGTTGACGACAGGCGAAAACTCCAACCTATGCTAGCCTGGCTCGCTCTTGTGCATCTGTGTCTGCCATCGTGCATGAATGCGCGTCCATGTTCTTGGAATGGGTGGAGTCTGAGTCAGCGTTGAAGGAAAGGGGGTAGGACCATTTGAGTTGTCCATCCATCCATCTTCTACTGCTTATCCGGGGTCGGGTTGCGGGGGCAGCAGCCTAAGCAGGGAAGCCCAGACTTCCCTTTCCCCAGCTACTTCGTCCAGCTCTTCCTGGGGGATCCCGAGGCGTTCCCAGGCCAGCCGAGAGACATAGTCTCTCCAACGTGTCCTGGGTCTTCCCAGGGGTCTCCTACCAGTGGGACGTGCCCTGAACACCTCACCAGGGAGGCGTCCGGGAGGCATCCTAACTAGATGCCCAAGCCACCTCATCTGGCTCCTCTCAACGCGGAGGAGTAGCGGGTCTACTCCGAGCTCCTCCCGGATGACCGAGCTTCTCACCCTATCTCTAAGGGAGAGCCCAGCCACCCTGCGGAGGAAGCTCATTTCGGCCGCTTGTACCCACGATCTTGTTCTTTCGGTCATTACCCAAAGCTCATGACCATAGGTGAGGGCAGGAACGTAAATCGACTGGTAAATTGAGAGCTTTGCCTTTCGACTCAGCTCCCTCTTCACCACGACGGATCCGTGCAGAGTCCGCATTACTGCAGACGCCGCACCGATCCGCCTGTCGATCTCCCGCTCCATCCTCCCCTCACTCGTGAACAAGACCCCGAGGTACTTGAACTCCTCCACTTGGGGCAGGATCTCATCCCCGACCCGGAGAGTGCACTCCACCCTTTTCCGGTTGAGGACCATGGACTCGGATTTGGAGGTGCTGATTCTCATCCCGGCCGCTTCACACTCGGCTGCGAACCTGTCCAGCGAGAGTTGGAGGTCACGGTCTGATGAAGCCATCAGGACCACATTGTCCGCAAAAAGCAGAGACCCAATCCTGAGGTCACCAAACCGGACCCCCTCAACGCCCTGGCTGTGCCTAGAAATCCTGTCCATAAAAATTATGAACAGGATCGGTGACAAAGGGCAGCCCTGGCAGAGTCCAACCCTCACTGGAAACAAGTCCGACTTATTACCAGCAATGTGGACCAAGCTCTGACACCAGTCATACAGGGAACGGACAGCCCGTATTAGGGGGTCCGATACCCCGTACTCCCGGAGAACCCCCCACAGGACTCCCCGAGGGACACAGTCGAATGCCTTCTCCAAGTCCACAAAGCACATGTGGACTGGTTGGGCAAACTCCCATGCACCCTCAAGGATCCTGCAGAGGGTGTAGAGCTGGTCCACTGTTCCACGGCCTGGACGAAAACCACATTGCTCCTCCTGAATCCGAGGTTCGACTATCCGACGGACCCTCCTCTCCAGCACCCCTGAATAGACCTTACCAGGGAGGCTGAGGAGTGTGATCCCCCTATAGTTGGAACACACCCTCCGGTCCCCCTTCTTAAAAAGAGGGACCACCACCCCAGTCTGCCAATCCAGGGGCACTGCCCCCGATGTCCATGCGATGCTGCAGAGTCGTGTCAGCCCCACAACATCCAGGGCCTTAAGGAACTCCGGGCGGACCTCATCCACCCCCGGGGCCCTGCCACCGAGGAGCTTCCTGACCACCTCGGCAACCTCAGCCCCAGAGATAGGAGAGCCCACACCCGAGTCCCCAGGCCCTGCTTCCTTACCGGAAGGCGGGTCGTGGGATTGAGGAGGTCTTCCTTCCACCGATCCACAACGTCCCGAGTCGAGGTCAGCAGCGCACCGTCTCCACCATACACAGTGTTGACGATGCACTGCTTCCCCCTCCTGAGACGCTGGATGGTGGTCCAGAACCTCTTCGAAGCCATCCGGAAGTCGTTCTCCATGGCCTCACCGAACTCCTCCCATGTCCGGGTTTTTGCCTCAGTAACCGCCACAGCTGCGCTCCGCTTGGCCTGCCGGTACCTGCCTGCTGCCTCCGGAGTCCCACAGGCCAAAAGGGTCCTATAGGACTCCTCCTTCAGTTTGACGGCATCCCTCACCGCCGGTGACCACCAGCGGGTTCGGGAATTGCCGCCACGGCAGGCACCGACCACCTTGCTGCCACAGCTCTGGTCGGCCGCCTTAACAATGGAGGCGCGGAACATGGCCCACTCGGACTCAATGTCCCCCGCCTCCCCCGGTACATGGTCAAAGCTCTCCCGGAGGTGGGAGTTGAAGCTCTCTCTGACAGGAGACTCTGCCAGACGTTCCCAGCAGACCCTCACAATACGTTTGGGTCTGCCAGGTCTGACCGGCATTCTCCCCCACCATCGCAGCCAACTCACCACCAGGTGGTGATCAGTTGACCGCTCCACCCCTCTCTTCGCCCGAGTGTCCAAGACATGCGGCCGCAAGTCCGACGACACAACTACAAAGTCGATCATCGAACTGCGGCCTAGGGTGTCCTGGTGCCAAGTGCACATATGGACACCCTTATGCTTGAACATGGTGTTCGTTATGGACAATCTGTGACGAGCACAGAAGTCCAATAACTGAACACCACTCGGGTTCAGATCGGGGGGGGCGTTCCTCCCAATCACACCCCTCCAGGTCTCACTGTCGCTGCCAACGTGAGCGTTGAAGTCCCCCAACAGAACGAGGGAATCCCCAGAGGGAGCACTTTCCAGCAACCCCTCCAAGGAGTCCAAAAAGGGTGGATACTCTGAACTGCTGTTTGGACCATAGGCACAAATACACATTTGAGTTGTGTATTTTCAAAATCTGCCGGCGTTTCACAAATCCCATACCCAACCTTTAAAGGCATCTGTTATATCAGCTTTGCTTAGCCATGCACCTTTACCGGTTAGCTTGATGAGCTGAATTGCATTATCGAATGATGCATAAAATAGGGAAAACGGCGTGAGAGCTATGAGGCTATTAATACTTGGAGCGCTATCGTCATGACGGACTGGCAAGTCTATTGTCAGATGATTTTTCCATGAATATTTCTGAGTTTCTATGCTGATAGGATTTATGCAGAATTTAGAAAAATGCGGATCATTGTAAGGCCTGATCATGAAACCTCTTTTTGACCTCTTTAACCAATAACGTCGACTATTTCTGGTTCTTTCAAGGCGTATTGAAGATTATTACAGACATGGGATACTTTTGGGAGAAAACTATTGGAAAAAAACCTTGAATCAAACCAGTAATTAGATAATTGACAAAACAACTATTGGGATGCTTCTTCCAAGCTCTGGGACGTTGACAGGTGTAGAAGGTTAATTCACTTCTTTCTCACAACACGAGTGCGGCGGGGATACACAAACCTGGGGTGGCCGTCTCTGCAATAACTGCAAGCATGTATGAATCTACAGTTAGAGAATCTACATACATTATCGTTAAAGTTCATGCAAAGGACGGTCTGAAAAGTTTTATATTCAGAATTCACCTTTTCATTCCTCCCTTTCTCCGTTTTTGAAGCGAGGTTGGGAGACTGTAGGCCGACGAGCTGATATTGCTTCTGAGTCACAGTTTTCGGGGCAGAGGCTCACTGTGTGCGAAAAAGACCCACACACTACGAAGGACAGGTGTGCTAACGTTAACAGCGTTGGCAGCAACAGCAGGGCGAAGGCAGTGTTATGTTCTAATAACATGGTCACACTGTGATACATGGGGTTTGCTGTATGTTGCTAAATAGTGTTTAAGAGACTATGTGATTATTATGGGATGCGACGTTACGTGTAATGCGCACGCATTGAAAACAAGGAAGTGTTGATCTACACAGGAGACTGGAGTAATAAAAGGCAGTGTATGTTCTGAAGCAACACGTGTGCGTGTCAGTCTTTCACACACAACATTTGGCGACAAGGATGGCTGGATTTAGCCTTCCCCCACCCGAAGTGTTTCTCGCGGTGCCCGGGGAACCCGCAGTGCCATGGACGCGGTGGCTGACAGGTTTTACTGCCTATGTTGATGCGCTCAGATTCTCTGACGACGAGCTTCCCGACCGCTATCCTCGTCCACTGCCTCGGTACCGAGGGCCAGCGTGTTCTTGGAGCGCTCGGCTCAGCAACAACTTTTGAGGCTACAGTCAAGCTGCTGACGGACCATTTCTCTGGGAAACAACGTGTCCTGATACGGCGGTACAGACTCAGGAAGCGCCACCAACGACCCGGCGAGTCCATACAGACTTTTGTAGCTGACCTACGTGAGCTGGCACGAGCCTGTGAGTATGGAGCATTGCATGACCAAATTATCAGAGACCAGCTGATAGAAGGCACGTCATGTGACAAGACACGGGAAAAACTGCTTATGGAACCTGATGATTTGACACTGACTGATGCAATCAAAATAGCGTTGCAAGTGGAATGTGCTCTAGAATGCTCTACTCTGCTGACTAGCCCTGCTCACCACACAGCGTTAGCACAACAGCTGCAGCGCGCAGAAACGTCACAGTTTTCCCCGTCCACGGATAGCGATGACAGCCTGCCTGTGCAACAAATGAATAGACAGCGCCCCACTGTGGGCTCCAGACGCAATTGCGGCAACTGTGGATCCAATTCTCATGCTACAAGAGCATCACAGTGCCCTGCCCGTGGACAGGTTTGCAGAAACTGTTCTAAATTACACCACTTTGCTCAGCTCCAACCAATGAAGCACAGCAGCACAGGCTTCCCCAGTCCACTTCCGGATACACAGAAATTAGTAATATCCGTTCTGCACGAGTATCATTCAAAACTTGCACAGTGCAGCTGGGGGAGGTAAGCGTGCCACTCATCCTGGACACTGCGGCTGCAGCGTCGCTCCTCAATTTGGCCACATGCCACTGGGACCCCCATCCACAAGCTTGCGGGGATATGCAAATTCTGCCATTGAGATAGTGGGCACCATTGACCTGCCTGTCCGCTATGGTACGACGCACCTTCCCTCCTTCCCTTTTCATGCGGCACAGCGGGGAACCAACCTTCTTGGCCTTGATCTCTTCATTGCACTGGGCTTCTCTCTGATGGACAATGGTGGAAGAGCTATAATGCAGGTCTCCCCAACAATGCACCAGCAGTGGCCAGCACTGTTCGATGGCCTGGGCCGCTTGACAGCATTCACTCATCGGCCCCTGGTTGACCCTGCCGTGACACCAGTTATTCAACCCCTCAGGCGCCTGTTACTCGCCTTCTGGGGGGGGGCGTCGCTGCAGAGCTCACCTCCCTGCTAGAAGAGGGCATCATCGAGCCAATAAATGCAGCACCTTGGATCTCAAACCTGGTGGTCGCACAGAAAAAGTCAGGGGGTCCCCGGGTCTGTGTGGATCTGCGTCAGGTCAACAAAGCTATCATTCCAGACAAATATCCTTTACCTACAGCTGAGGAGCTCACCTCTCTTTTCCATGGATCAACGGTCTTCACAAAGTTGGATTTACGCCAGGGCTACCTGCAAGTTCCCCTTCACCCGGCCAGCCGGGACCTGACAGCGTTTGTGACACACACTGGGGTGTTCAGGTACACACGCATGCCGTTTGGGCTTAGCTCTGCCCCCAGCTGCTTCCAAAAGGTCATGTCCACAATTCTCACTGGGGTCCCGGGGACAGCAGTTTACCTGGACGACATTGTGGTGCATGGGCCAGACCAAGCCACCCACGATGCCCGCTTACACAGAGTGTTTGTGGCCCTCACCAAACATCACCTGACACTGAACGGGGAGAAATGTCTCTTCTCAGTACCGACTGTGGACTTTATTGGATTCCGCCTCTCAGCTGATGGCACTGCACCTCTCTCCTCCAACGTCGACGCAATACAGCGCATCCCTGAACCAACCTCCACCACACAGGTTGCATCGTTCCTAGGAATGACGGCTTATTATTTGCGTTTCCTGCCCAACTACTCACAAATGACAGCACCCCTCCGCCAGCTCCTGAAGAAGGAGGAGCCGTGGGCCTGGTCACCACAGTGCTCTGTCATTTTCCATGCTGAAAAGACAATTAACCTCACCTCCTGTCCTCGCCCATTTCAGCCTCTCCAGCCCAACCTTCATCACCTGCGACGCCTCCACTGCTGCAGTTGGAGCTGTCCTGTCGCAGCTTCATGACGGCATGGAGAGACCAATCGCCTTCGCATCTCGGGCCCTGACACCCACTGAGCAGCGGTACTCCGTGGGTGAACGTGAAGCATTGGCCTGTGTGTGGGCGTGCGAGGGGTGGCACATGTATGTCTATGGCCGTCATTATACCATCAGGACGGACCACCAGGCCCTCACAACAGTGCTCTCCACGTCAGGTTCGGGACACAAGCCTCTCCGACTCCATCGCTGGGCGGAACGCCTCCGCCAGTACCACTATGACCTCATCTTCACGCCGGGCAGGGAAAACGTGGTGGCAGATCTCCTTTCTCGCTCCATCGCAGCCCCAAACCCTTCTGTACCATCACACGATGAAGAACCGGCTCTCATCCAAGCGCTCTATGCACCATTACAGCCAGTAGTCACACTGGAGGAACTGAACACTGAATCAGGAGGAGACCTGATACTATCCAAGCTGTGCACTTACATCAGAAACGGCTGGCCGTCCCACATCCCGGAAGAGTTGAAACCGTTTGCTCGGGTGAAAGATAAGCTCTCCTGCTGGGCAGACACGTGTGTCTCGAGGGGGCTCTGCACCGTCATCCCAAACACTTTGCGTGCACGTGTCCTGTCAATGGCACATGAGGGTCACCTGGGAATCGTGAAACTCAAGCAGCGGTGCCGTGAGTTGGTGTGGTGGCCGGCCATCGACCGCGATATTGAACATCTGGTCCAGGACTGCTCAGCGTGCCTCCTCAGTGGGAAAACCGGACCCCCTTCAACCCCTCCCCTACAACCGCTCCCCTGGCCTTCACGTCCCTGAGAACATGTACAGCTGGACATCTGTGGGGAAATCCATGGCTGTGGTGTTCCCCACCACCAGCGCTTCCTGGTGGTCGTTTATGACCTCCACTCTAAGTGGCCGGAGGTTGTGCCAGTGGGGACGGTGACGTCGCACGTCATGGTTCGGATACTGGATGGCCTCTTTGCCCGCTGGGGCGTGCCTCGGGCCATAACAACAGATAATGGTCCGCAGATGACATCTGCGGAGTTCTCTGACTTTCTTGCCAGCAGGGGTGTCAAGCACATCCGAACCGCTTTTTACCACCCACAGGCCAACGGTGGAGTAGAGCGTTTTAATGCAACACTGAAGAACGGGATTTGTGCACACCTGGCCCAAGGCTGTGCATTCTAGGAGGCACTCAACCAGACCTTGCTGCACTACAGAGCAAGCCATCACTCCACCACGCTTGTGTCACCAGCTTTTCTGATGCTCGGACGAGAATTGGGACTGCCATTGCACAGGCTCCGAGCACCAAATAGTGCCTTCCCCATGCCCCCCCTGACCCAAATCCGAGAGACTGTTGCTGCACGGCAGCAGGAGATGAGGGAAAGGGTTGACAAGAAGTGCAGGGCGAGGCCACCGTCCCTTCAGGTCTCCGACTGGGTCAGGGCTCGACGGCCGCAGCGACACAATAAGATGGCCTCGTTCTGGTCCCAACCCAGACAGATCAGTCGCCTTCTTGGCCCCGCCACATTTCTGCTCGACGACGGATCACGGTGGCATGCTAGTAGGCTGAGGAAAGTCCCAGCACCCCTCTCTGAGCACTCGGCCATGGCACGAGCCCAGTCACCATTCCCCTACAACATGGCCACTGATCCGGGCCCACCCCCGGCCCCAGTTACACCCCCCGCCCCTGTCCCACCCCCCGCAGCGCCGCGCCAGGAGGCTGTGGTGCCGGACCCGAGGCCGGTGCGGGCCAGGGCTCGGCCTGTTGCCTTGCAGGACTATGTCACAAATTACCATGCTTAGTCTAGCGGTTGTCTCACAGATTCTTGCCTAGTACATTTTGACATCTTGATTAGATGTTCAGTTTTCTTAACGAATGTTTGGGTTGGTTGTTAGTTGGGGGGGTATGCTGTTTGCTCTTTCGTGGGGGGAGGAGAAATGTTATGTTCTAATAACATGGTCACACTGTGATACATGGGGTTTGCTGTATGTTGCTAAATAGTGGTTAAGAGACTGTGTGATTATTATGGGATGTGACGTTACGTGTAATGCGCGTGCATTGAAAACAAGGAAGTGTTGATCTACACAGGAGACTGGAGTAGTAAAAGGCAGTGTATGTTCTGAAGCAACACGTGTGCGTGTCAGTCTTTCACACACAACAGGCAGTTCTTTTTTGATTAACTTTTCTTAGGAATGGAAGAAGGCACGACGGGAGGATCTGCGGCCTGATCCTGAAGGTTCTTTGTGACTAGCCCCCATGGGAGGGGATATTGTGGCTGTATAGTACTTCGAGGCACTTGATCACTGCCCAGTTTATCGATGGAGGATTTTTACCTGCCAGGCGAGAGCTACAGTGGATATAACTCCCTTTGAACCTTTCTTCTGTCCCTTCCTCGTCATCTTGGGTTTCGAGGATACAATCCTCTTCAGTCAAGGATCCATTATCCAGCTCGAGATGTGACATGATGGTAGATATGGTAAATAATGTGAATAACCAGTAGAAGACTGTTGCTTTCATTCCCTTGGATTTCGATTAAAGCTTTGACAGCATGCAGCAGCAGCAGTGTGTGTAGCAGCATGTTGTAGTAGAAGAAGGGTGACCGCCTTGTTGTGAAAATGGACTGGGATTGGTGGGTGACTAATGGCGCATTTCCACTAGCACGGTACGACACGGCACGGCACGGCAGGGTATTTGCGTGTTTCCACTAGCACGTAGTACCTGGTATCAGGTACTATTTTGGTATCGCCTCAGCCCTGGTTCCAGCCAACTGCCTTCCACTGATTGGCCGACGAGTGTCGTCACTGGAAGCGTCATAAGCGCGCGATGACGACCAGGCTGTAAATAAACACAAGACTCGACCCCACCACTTTTTAAAACCCCGGTGCTCTTCGACTACACTTCGAACACGAGAAAATGGCTTTGCAGAAAAAATCCACGCCATGGTCGGTCGAGGAGGTCCAGACGTACCTCTCTTTGGTGGCCGAAGAAAGGATACAGAGGGAGCTTGACAGCACAACTCGGAACGAGAAAATATATCAGGAAATCGCCTAGAACATTCCCCTCACCCTAAAAAATACTGGGCCCCCTCTCTGTCTCTGTCGGAGACATGTATATACTTCGGACTGTGCATAACATGCACATATGGCTTTGCACTTTTGCTGTGTGTTTTTGCTGTGTGTTTGTATTTTGTATTTTTTTTGCTTTAATAATTTAATAAACCATTTGTGTGACTGTATCATGACTCTCTATTTCATTTAAATCATCTAGATTTTATATAAACCTTGTTTTATAATGATGTTAAAGTTCTGGAGCAAGGAGAGAGCAAGCAACAAGGAGAGATCCTTGATATAGTGTACAGGATGTGATAATTATGGTTAACTTAGGGTTAACTTCTATTTACATTTGTCAGTAATTCCTGGTAACCTTGGTGAATTTATAATACATAAAAGTGGAGACATATTTGCAAAATGGAAAAAGTTTATTGTTGGTCAAACACAGATCTATAGTGCACATCAGTACATGTGTCAGAAAATGCATAGGCACATAAAGGCAAAATCAATGTTTAGGCACTTGACAAAAAGTGATGCATCAGACTCTCCATAACATCGTCTAGGGCAGGGATTCCCTGGGGGTGCGCGAGCTGCCACCAGGGGGTGCGCGAGAGGAAAAATGTAATGGCGGTCTGGTGTAATATTACATAATTACAGCGCTGTTTTTTAAGTGGGATTTTTCCATACAATAAAAAAACATGAACATTTCCTTTGTAATCCCTTTTATTTTAAATAAAAAAACTATAATTTCTTAGTTTTTGATAGAAACGTAGAAGAAGACAGCTGCTGTCTTCTTCTTCTTCTTTTCCTCCGCGGCGGTGCGCCGCGACCGGCTCTGGGTCGGCTTGGAAGGGTTCGGGGGCGAAGGTGGCCGGCGGCTTCGGCCTCTGGTTTTACAGCGCCCCCCCGCTCCGACCTCGCCGCTTCCCGGGACCGTGGACGCAGTATCTCGCTGCGCCTTCCTCCCCCCTCACGGGGGTTGGGGACGGGGCCCCCTCGCCCCCAGCGTGACTGTCAACCGGGACGGACTGTCCTCAGTGCATCCCAACCGCGTCGCGTCGCTCAGGGCGGGGATCCGGCTCACGTACAACTGGCGCAAGGGGTCGGCGGCGATGTCGGCTACCCACCCGACCCGTCTTGAAACACGGACCAAGGAGTCTAACGCACGCGCGAGTCAGAGGGTCCTACAAAACCCCACGGCGCAATGAAAGTGAGGGCCGGCGCGTGCCGGCCGAGGTGGGATCCCGGCCCCTGTTTATCTGTTTCGGAACCTATTCTCTTAATGTTGTGGATCGTTTGTAACTTCATTGCAATTTAATTCAATGTACTGTCGTTCTATTTTCCATAACCGTTGTGTTATAATGATGCTAGGTCCACGGTCATTTAATAGGCCTATTGCTGCAATTTTTCTTTTATGCGGCTGAAAATAACCGTAGGCTTACTTTCTGTCACTGAGCCGTGTCTGTCACTCATCCTATTAAAGGTGGAAGCTTGTGCATAGCTTTGTTGCATTTTATTGAAACTTTGTTGATGTTGTTATTGTCATGCGTGTTCTGGTTATTTGCACATGATTAAACATGAGTCTTTATATGGCGATAAAACAAAGCTTGCGTTTTTTGTTTTTTTTTTAAGTGGGGATTGGGGGTGCGCCAACCCGGTTGGGATGTAGAAGGGGGTGCGCAGGAAAACAAGTTTGGGAACTGCTGGTCTAGGGCTTCATACTACCGTATGGCTTCCAAAACTCTTCTGTACTTTTCAACTGTATTTTGTCTCGCGGCCTGGAGTCCTCTCTGGCTCTCTTCTTTTGCCTTGTGTGTGACAAAAAGCCACAGAGTGAGCAGCAAATACACGATCGCCTCAGTGTCCTCCATTGTTGTGTTGCTGATGTTGTTGTTCTGGTCTTCCGGTTTTGTGCATGGCTTGGCGCGGTGTAAATGATGTCACGGCAGTTTTGCGCAGCCGTGTTATGACGACCCCGCCCACGTCGAGGAGGTACTATATGGTAGTTGTAATAGAAACAGACCCGAACCGTACCGTGCCGTGCCATACCGTGCTAGTGGAAATGCGCCATAAGAGTGATGCTGATTCACTGAGTGGGCAGCTCGGCTGATTATGGCTGAGGGCGTATGTTGGTGCCATTCATTACAGACAATAACGTCTGGCAGCCTATCGCCATTTCCCTTAGTGGGTACTACAAGGGGAGAGACTAGGCAGAGGGCTTGTTTTGCCCGCAGAGAACCAAGTTTCCTTTGGCCAAATACCAAGGCTTTCAAGAGCAATTTGAGGCTGCAGACTCTAAATGTCTACGGATGTACATGTAAATTGCAACTACGTTTTCTAATTTTGTAAATAAAATTGTTCAAATGTTACCCGTTTGTTACTATATTCATGATCATCTCTCGCACTATTGGTATGGGCCATGATATAACTATTATTACTGAAAATGTAAATGGTATACCGCACCTTAGTGTAAAATAAAGCTTGAGCAATTAATGTCTTTCAAAAGAAGTTCAAGGAACATTTGACAGTGGTAAATCATCATTTTAATAATTAAAATAATGAAAACAATGACAATATTGCTAGCTGGTAGCTGTGATCAAAGTCACCGAATTGCTCAATGCTGCCCAAGCTGCTGTCAAGCAGCTCTAGCTGGATCCGGTAAGCGGTGAAGGGTGATTTAATTCTTACGTCATGCCGTAAAGAACAGCCGAATACTACGCATGTTGCCGGCATGGTTGCTTTGTGTATCATGATGAATAAAAAGTGAATGAAAGCATCTAGAGTTGTCTTCTTATTTGATAACCAAATGGTGGGTGTGTCTTGGGACAGAGTTGATAGTTGGGCGTGTCTTGGGAATGGCTCGGGAAGGGAGGGGGCAACGTAAAAGGGGTGTAACGAGGTATTGCTTTGTTCAGATCAATTTCTCCATTCATATTGCGCTCTCGTCAAATACTTATTCATTACCATTACTCATAGTGACAAACTCAAATGGTGACATACCAGTGGCCGAGCTGGACAGGGAGTTGTGGCGCGTATTCGATCCATGCCAGGAGGGTGCTCCAGATGGACGGCTTCCTGGCGGTGACTTACCAGAGAGCTGCTCACAGGTCCTGGTTGGCCCACTCTGTCTGCCCATGAGTCTGTGGATGGTAACCAGACAACAAACTCACAGAGGCTCCAAGGGCTTGAAAGAAGGCCATCCAAACTTGGGAGATGAACTGAGGTCAATGGTCAGAGACAATGTCGGTGGGGATTCCATGGAGACGAAACACATGGTGTACCAGGAGTTCAGCAGTCCCCAAGGCTGAGGGGAGTTTAGGGAGAGCAACAAAGTCGGAGGAAGGACAGTGTGCGGCAGATGACAGGTGAGATGATGACATGAGTCCACTAGAGGACCTGGGACTGTCAGAGAACGGCTCCAACTCCAGTGTCAGAGGCGTCTACCTCCACAACAAAGTGCAACAAGGGCTTGGAACACTGCAGGGGAAGAGGAGGGTCTGATTATACCAGCAGCAAGGGACTCATAGATGTATTTCTCCATGGCCTCCCTTTCAGGACAAGAGGGAGGCCCAGGGGAAGAGGTCGATTGTCATAGAGGAGATGGGGCAGAAGGGAGAGCGAACGCTGACAGGTCTGGTGATTCAGGGACTGACATAGAAGGTGCGGCCACGACGGGTGCCTGAGCAGACTGTAGACAGTAAGAAAGGCAGAACACAATCCAGCCATGGATTCGACCAGTAGGCCAGTCAATTTGGGTGTTATGGAGTTCAAACCAGGGCTAGCCCAGGACCAGAGGAGAATTGAAGGTCTTAATGGACATGGAACAGGACTGTCTTTGGATTGTTACCAGAAAGTGGTAAGTGTCAAGGGAATGGTACATTGAGTCACACAACCGAGCAGTCTCCCATCAAGGGAGTTGGCTTCCAGGGGTGTATCAAGAGCTTTTGTGGGAATGGCGGCTCGAGAAACAAGGTTGGAGTCTAAATAAACTTCCATCAGCTCCGGAATTCTAACAAAGCACAAACAGAAAGGGACTGATTATTCCACAAGAGAGCGGCATCGAGCTTCTTACATGGATGAAGGGAGAATAAGGAAGTAGTACGGCTCACCAGAATGCCCACTTCTACTGGTGAGCCTGCTCTTTCGGCCGACAGGGGCATGCGACGATGTAGTGGCCAGCCAGTCCGCTATATGATCCGAGGCTGGCCTGGTGCTCAGGTGTAGACAAATGGGCCCGCCCCAACTGCATAGATTCCTCCTCAGCAGCGGGGGGAGAAGGACTAGCTGATGAAGCTCTTGATGGTCTTGGTCATACCTATTTAGCAGATTTGCTTTTACCCCCGGGATCAGTTGCCTTTTATGCGTGATTACCACATCCATCCATTTTTCATCAATTTTCTTCCGCTTATCTGCAGTGGCAGCAGGCTGAGCAAGGAGCTCCAGGCCCCCTTCTCGCCAGCAACGTTTTCCAGTTCCTCCTGGGGGACCCGGAGGCGTTCCCAGGCCAGCTGGGATATGTAATCCCTCCAGCGAGTTCTGGGTCTACCCCGTGGTCTCCTACCAGTTGGACGTGCCTGGAAAACCTCCAAGGGAAGGCGCCCAGGAGGCATCCTGATCAGATGCCCGAACCACCTCAACTTCACATTTCGGCCACTTGTATTCGCGATCTCGTTCTTTTGGTCACTACCCAAAGCTTATGACCATAGGTGAGGGTTGGGACATAGATAGACTGGTAAATTGAGAGCTTCGCTTTCCGGCTCAGCTCCCTCTTCACCACAACGGTCCGGTACCCTCACTCGTGAACAAGATACTTGAACTCCTTCACTAGGGGCAGCAACTCGCTCCAAACCCGGAGGGAGCGATCCACCGTTTTCCGGCAGAGAACCATGGCCTCAGACTTGGAGGTGCTGACTAACATCCCGACCGCTTCACACTCAGCTGCAAACTGCCCCAGTGCGTGCTGGAGGTCACAGTCTGGTGAAACCAACAAAACCACATCATCTGCAAAAAGCAGAGAGGCAATTGTGAGGTTCCCAAATCGGACACTCTTCTCACCTTGGCTACGCCTTGAGATCCTGTCCATGAATATCACAAACAGAATCAAGGACAAGGGGCAACCTTGGCAGAGTCCAACACCCACTGAGAACATGTGTTTGACTTTGTGTCGAGAATACGCAGACAGCTCTCACTTTCTTTGTACAAGGCCCGGATGGCTCGTACCAATGGCCCCGGTACCCCATACTCCCTCAGTATCCCCCACAGGATCCCCGAGGGACATGATCGAAAGCCTTCTCCAGGTCCACAAAACACATGTAGACTGGATAGGCAAAGTCCCACGCCCCCCCAGCAACCCTGCAAGGTTAAAGAGCTGGTCCTCAGCCTGAGCCAAGCCCTGCTTTCCCTTCCTGAGTCACCGAACAGTTTGCCAGAACTTCCTTGAGGCCTACCGAAAGTCCTTCTCCATAGCCTCCCCGAACTCCTCCCACACCCGGATTTTTGCTTCAGTGACTGCCGAAGCTGCAGCCCTTCTAGCCTGCCGGTATCTGTCTGCTGCCTCGGGGGACCCCTGGGCCAGCCAATCCCGAAAGGCCTCCTTCAGCTTGACGGCTTTCGTCACCGCTAGTGTCCACCAACGGGTTCCCGCCACGACAGGCACCGATTACCTTCCGACCACAGCTCCTAGCAGCCGCCTCTGCAATGGAGGTTTTGAACATGACCCACTCGGATTCCATGTCCCCAACCTCCCCTGGGATGTGTGAAAAATTCTTCAGGAGGTGGGACCTCATGGACAGAGGCAGCCACCAGACGTTCCCAGTTCACCCTCACTACACGTTTGGGTTTACCAGGTCTTTCCAGCAGCCTCCCCCATCATCTGATCCAACTCACCACCAGGTGGTGATCAGTTGACAGCTCTGCTCTTCTCTTCACCCGAGTGTCCAAGACATACAGCCACAGATCTGATGATACGACCACAAAGTCGATCATCGATATTTGACCTAAGGTGGTCTGGTACCAAGTACACTTATGAGCCACGCTATGCTCGAACATGGTGTTCGTTATGGCCAATCCATGACTAGCACAGAAGTCCAATAACAAAGCACCTCGGGTTCAGATCAGGTAGGCCGTTCCTCTCAATCACCCCCTTCCAGGTTTTTCCATCATTGCCCACGTGAGCGTTGAAGTCTCCCAGTAGAACTATAGAGTCCCTCGATGGAGCCACTTCCAGGACACCACCCAGGACTCCAAAAATGCTGAATACTCTGAACTGGTGTTCGGTGCATAAGCACACACAACAGTCAGAGTGTGGAGGGTGTATGTGGAGTGTGTGCTGTTGATGGCTGGTTTACAGCCTCACCTGGCCTGAGTCAGACTGATTGGACTCTGGCTGGGTGGGGCTGCACACCTGTGGTGCATGAGCAATCATGGCACCCAGGATAAACCAGCCATCAACACACACACTCGAGGAGGAGCCACAGTCATGACAAGTTGTACCATAAGCTCGGCGAATACCACCAGCCTTAAACTCCGAATAAACATCTTGCAACTACCATCTACCCGTGTCCTGTGTCGGAGGGCCCCAAGAAAAGCCACTTAGGTGGCGTGTGGCCGGACGAACCCTGCCACACAGAGCTTTCCCCTTAGCAACTTGTAGTCACATAAAGGCGACCCTCACTGGGGAGAACTCCAACACAGCGGCACTCAGCCGGGGTATCTCCACACCTGCCTGGCGCCTCTCAGCCTGGGCAAATCCGGAAAGGAGAGAGTCCAGCCCCTCTCCAGGAGTTTGGTTCCAGAGCCAGTGCTGTGCATAGAGGTGAGCCCAACTATATCTAGTTAGTACCGCTCCACCTCCCGCACCAGCTTTGCCTCCTTCCCCACCAGAGAGGTGACATTCCACGTCCCTAGAACTAGTCTACAATGCCGAGGATCAGCAGGCCCAGGCCCCCGCCTATGCCTGCCGCCCGGCTGACATTGCACCTGACCCAAATGCCTATCTCTGCAGGTGGTGGGCCCACTAATTACCACACCCTATTGTAATTGTTAGTTTTATTATTATTCCGCCAAAAACACCTGCACAGCCAAAACCACGCTTTTTATGAAACTTTCCACAATGGTAGAGGGTGACTAAAGATGGCCACATAACATTTACATGTTTTGGCCCAATGGTGGCGCTATAGCAACCGTCTTAAAATGCAAACTTTGAACAAACATATCTCCTGACCCACACACATATGTATCTCCTGATGATGAACACATTTTCCTCAAGAACCCATAACTTCCGCAATTTTGAATTTTGTAATCCTAATCCCTAAGGATCCTAGGTTTTTAGACTTAGGTGCACATCCTTTGGTACATACCATCTGCAGACGAATATCTTTCATTTGATTATAAAGGAAGTCTGCACAGTACTAATGTAGGCGATAGAGCATGGCAGAGGAAGGCGAAGACATGACACTGTTGATGGTGCCCTGTAGTGCACAAATGGTATGATGAAAATGTGGTTATGTGAAGTCAATCTCAGAACTCAATCGGCTACCGTTGGATGACGATTTAGCCTCTGGGGGCAATGGCCAATATTTCTGGGCTTCCGGTGTAGCCAGCTGATATCAAGGCCAAGACTTCCTCTTCCGTGCGTGATTGTTTACAATCCAATTAGCAAGTTGAAACGGGTGAACAGAGTTGGAGTTAGGCTCTTTTGCTCTCCTCTACTCGGACTAAAAACGGAAACCAGAACGCTTCCAATACCAAAATATTGTCCCTTTGACTAGAGATTCTGCATTCATATGCAGACCACTGTTTATAGATATTTAATGTTAAGTAAATGAGTCATGTTCATTTTTCAATGCATTTTTATGACATAAATTTCGTGTCAATCGGGGCGTGGCATCACAATGGGCATGGCTTGTGACAAAGATGACCAAAGTACCTAGCTCGAATGACCGATTTCAGTGGAACCAGTTTTGGGACATTTGGGGGAGAATGTTCTAATTGCTCAAGTAAGATGAAGTTATTGGACTAAGCAATATGGCCGCCAGAGGCCCAAATTGGTCCAATCAGATTTAAGGAGCCAAAAGGTGGGGTTATCTTGGGCCAATCTTCATTAAACTTAGTCTACTGTGTCAAGATTAATCAGTCCAAAGTTCATCCAGATCTGACCATAAGGGGGGCACTACAGCAATCGATTGAAAACCAAAACTTTGAAGCGTAACTCCTGACCGCTTTAACTTACGGTCATGAATTCCATCGTTATCAACCCTATAAAAACAAAGAGAGTCGTAATGGTCTGCATTAGGCTTGGCCCCCGATAAACGCTGCATGGAGCTTTAATTATTATTATTTTTGTCTGCTTCACCTCATTCATGAAACAAATACAGTACCCTATGTATATGCACATAATCTCTGTTTCTTTTGACCTTGTATTGCTTAACTTGTTGGCCTTCCCCTTTTGCACCTTTGAAGAGGTTTACGAGCCGCTGCTCCTGGTAAAACAAATCAAACAGACCCCTCATCTGGACTTCTCTCCCTCTCCTCGCTCTCTCTCCCCATCTCTCTTTCTCCCTCTCTTTCCTTTTCCCTCTCTCTCCTCACGCTCAACCTCTCTCGATATCTTCCTCTATTTGAGTTGAAAGATGTCTTTTGCATACCCTCCTTATCCTTCTCCAGGCCCCCCCGTTCTCATTTTTCATTTTATTTTAAAACACACACACACACACACCAAGTAACCCCTTTTGAAGTCTTTATCTTTTATTTCCTTTTTGGCCCCTGCTTGTTCCATTCTGGATGCTTTTTCATGGGACTGTATGTGTTCCTCTGGCGGCAGATTGCAGGAAGATATAAGAGATAAAGAACTAATGAGTGGAAATAACACTCTGCCTTTTTTCACCGCATTGGTTTGTAATAAGTGTATGCAAGGGAGATTCTGCATTTGTGGCAAGATAGATGCAGAGTCACCTGAAACCAAATAGTTATAGGAAAAGAAAGAAAAGAAATAATGAATGACATTATCATTTCCATCCTTCCCTTTTTCCCCTCTGTCATGTTGCCATTCTTTTACTTTGACACATTACATGATAATGTTTGTTCTGGACGTTGATGCCAATTTCTTGTTTGTTTGTTGCCTTACACACACACACACACACACACACACACACACACACACACACACACACACACACACACACAACCAAACACACAAAACAAGTTTGCCTCAGACATTTTGCTTGGTCGTATGTTTTGTTGTAGTTTGTCGGTGGTGCTAAACCTCACAGGAAGATGTGATGTTTTACAACGGTTGACTATGTCTGCTCTTGTATAAGAGACTCAGACATCAAGGTCTGAGCTTTGTCACAAAGTTGTTTGTTTAACTTTCACTGCCCACCTATATTGAAATATATCATACAATTGGAGACTTGAACTATATATGTGTGCTGAATGTTACATTTCTTCTCATCAATGAAAGCCCATTTTCCTCACTCGTGGGTAAATGTACTAGGCTATATAATGTACTCTGGTAATTGCAAATTGTTTTGTCAAAGACCACTTGACGATGTAGAACCGCCCCAAAGGTCTACTGATGTCTGCCTTACTTAAAAGCTTAAAAGCAGTGCAGTAATAATTGGTAAAAGAATGAATTAAAAACAATTGCAGGATCCCTCCAGCAAAGAGGTTAGTGGTTACTGTTTCAATTTCCCATCGCAATTTCTAAAAATTAAACAAATCCTTTGTGGCAATTAGGGAAATACAAAAAACTGAATTAAATAAATAAATAAATGCTTGTGTTGCGTCATCTCGGGGATGGGGCGTGAGTCTGGGGGGCTGAGGGTGTTCAGGAGGGGGGGGGGGGCTTTAGCCACGCAACTATACCGCGGCGCTGCGAATCTGTCTTCTACTCTTGGTAAACCGTATGGGGACCGACAAGGAGTGAAGCTATACTGTGGCGGAGTTGCTCCAGCTTTGAAGACGTTGACGCATTCGTGGATCCGTAAAAGCAAGTCAAGCAGTTGTAGGCCTACTTTAAATTGCCATGCCCCCTAACCCATTTGATGATTGGGTAAATAGTGTCGTAAAACCTCTAGCTGGGGTTCTTGTTCAAAACCACAAGGTAGCCTATTGTGTCTGCAAATGAACAGCAAACTCTTTGGTTGACGGTGTTATGCGGGACATGTGTTGTGCTTACTCGCCGAGGTAGTGTGTGATCGCGGACAGGGATCAGAGGAGACGGACCCTACAGCTACCCCCTGATGTCCGTGCTGCTTGGGGCCGCTGGGGCGCCACTCAACGGAGGCATGTGGGCGCGCGGAGCACTGCATTCGATGAGCGCGCGGCAAGTGGCATTGGCGTACTTGGTGCATCTCATCCATAATTTTGAATATATTTTTTCGAATTCCCATGGTTTTCAATATCCTATGTTGATGTCATCCAAGGACAAATGGTAGTTGTTTTGGTGACAGAGACGGCAGCCTCCGACGTGTTTTGGAGCTGTAACAAGCCGTCCGAGCAGTAAAGACTGGTGTGTGTCTTGGAAAGATGATCACTGAAGGTTTCCAGCTCTGGGTGGTCGTCCTGGCTCTGGGATCAGTCCATGGATACCCCACCAAAGTCACGACCAAGGAGAGGAGCACTTCGTCGGCCACTGAGGTAAACTGTAAGCTACTTAATTATTAAACCTCGTGCGTCACTTGATGAAAATATTATAATAGAGAATATAAAAAGGACTGAAATCCAACGACTAAATGGCGGTTCACCGTTCGTCAAAGCTAAATCGGAAGCGATCATTTTAACGAAAATCAATTAACATCGTCTGTCACCATGCCAGACTACAGATGTTAAAATTAATAAAATAATTGTTTAAATTAAGTTACCAGTTTATAGCATTAGCCTGTAGGCCGAGTAGCCTAAATAAAGATGCATTTCCCATGTAAGCCGGTGCTCCTGTCTTACGTAGGCTGCTGATTTATTAATACGTTTTTTAGTTTGATGTATTTAGTTTATTTGTCAATAAGAGTAGACTACTACAATGAAAAATGCTTAAACTGCATGTTCGACGTTGATGAAAGACCTGCGTTGGGTCTTGGTCAGCATTTCTACCACCATGTGGTAGTAAGAGTTGGTTGGGAGCACTTTTTCTTTTTAAATTCAGCTTTGCCATGAACGTCCTCTCGGATTGAATAGTGCTGCTTCTTATAAGAAACGACACAAACGTGATTTAATCACAGTTCTGTTTGTTTGACTGTACGGGCCAAATGTGACATGATCAGTAATTTCCTCATCCCTCTCATATGTGGCACTCATACTCATCCCTCTCATATGTGGCACTTTAAGAAAAAACAAAACAAGGCAAGTGAACATTAGATTTAGTTTGCCTTAGGTAGGGCTTTTGAAGCATCATCAACACAATGCTTTCCTGTATACACTTAAAAAGGAATCAATGATACACTGCATGAAGTCTCAGTCCTTTAGTGAAGATCTCAACCAGCGCATCTGCTAGCAGGCTTTTACGCAAGAGGTCAAAGTTCACGACAAGGACGTGAATGCCAGCAGCAATCCCTTTGTCCTCACATGTAAAAAAGTCTTGGTTGTTTTGGCACCTAGGTGTGTGTGTGTCTGTGTGTCTGTGTGTGTGTGTGTGTGTGTGTGTGTGTGTGTGTACTCTCAAGAGCAAATATTAGTATGGTACTTAGAATGTGATAAATGAAGGCCTTATTCGGACCGAGCCGCACCGGGAATTAACGACCAACACACAACATCTCTAGGGACCACTGGCGATTGAATTTAGCTTTCCTGCCCAATATGAAAATACCTGTTTACACCATCTCATAGAGATACAGTATAGTGCTACAGTGTATGTTAAGGCTTACACCTGGCAGCTGATATGTTTAGATATGTATAAAATATTAAAGTTATGCTTGAAGGTAGACTCAGTCTTATACATTATACATATGAACATGTGGGTATCCATTGTTTTGAAGAATGAGTGCAATATTTCCATAATGAAATAAACGTTGTCTATTTGGATGGAGTCGTCTATCTTTTCTCGAACCCTGGAAGCTTACGGACATCTGGGAAACAAAGTGAGCCGAGACAGTGGTTACTGTGTGAGATCACAATGCACAATGCACAATTTATTCAGGTCATTGGCACATATTTATACAGTATCAAAAACATGTTGTATGCGGTCCGTCAAGGCCCTGTCCAGAATCACGTGCTCAGCACTCCCAAGACGACAATGTCTGAGTATTTGAAGAAGCAGAACAATGTCGCTGAGTAATGGGTAAACCAGATACAAGGCCTACACAAGAGTTGCAAGTTTAGTAGTTCACATTTACTGTGTGGGGGAAAGACATTACACCTTGGGCTGGAGAAACCTTACAGGCGTCTCAAGGAGTAAGGCTTGAACTGAACACCTGCTAATAGTTAGGCTATCTTGAACTCATGTCGAATGCATTGAGCTGTCTGGAAGGGTTCTGATCACCACATCCAAACTGGTTTTGAGTCTGGAAAAAAGTCCGTCATAGATCTGATTCAGATCTCTGATCTGAATCAGTGACCTGACTCGATTGCGATCGTTTGACCTTTCGCAATCAGATTTGTCTGATGTAGCCCCTTGTGTCAGATATAGCACCTTGTATCAAATCTAGCACCTTGTATCCAAATCTGAAATCTGGAAAGATACAGATACCATGTGTATCTGATCTTTCCAGTCACTTCGAACCCAAAATCCAGTATTGTGGTCAGTGTATATGGATCTAGCTGCATACTGTAGGTGCCAAAACAAGCAAAGACTTGCATGGATGGATAATGTACTATATGAATACAGATGTAACAGATGGACTCTAGTACACACACTGGCTCATAGATCGTATTTGGTGTTAATGCTTCCTTCACATCTTATTCTTTCATGCCTTGTCACTTGAAGAATGCATTTTCTGTAATAATAACAATATTTGCTGTATAATTTGTATTCAATTACTGGTGTATGACATTAGTGTGATGACACTAACAGTTGAGACTCTGTCTGTCTGTCTGTCTGTCTGTCTGTCTGTCTGTCTGTCTGTGTGTGAGGGTGTCTTTTAATTAAGTCAAGCGGCGAGGGGGTGTTGCATTTCTCACAGGTCCAGGGCCCCTATAGGGCCGGGTCGCAACCTGAACCTTGAGCCCCTCCCCCTCCCGGTGTGTACACGTGGGCCAACCTCACATCGATCACACGTGACATGTGACGCCTGCGATATTAGATGCAGGATTGAGGGCCCCAGAGGGGCCCACACACACACAGATGCAAAATCTCTTCTCTCTCTCGTTCTTTCTCCCTTTGACTTGAGAGGCGTTGCGGGTGGCGATGGCACATTTCACAGAGGGCGTCAAATACTTCAGCCAGTTTGGGCTTACTGCTGAGCGCTTTCACTCCGGAAAGGGCTGCAAGGGGGGTGGCATATGTGCATGTGTATTCGTATGTGAGTGTGAGTGCGTGTCGGGTCATAGTATAGGGGAGGTGGTGGTGTCAGCACTGCAAAACTCTCATATGTCTGACGCCCTAATTGAGGTTAGGAGGGAACCGTATACCATAATCTACGTATTAGCAGGAGGCCTGTGGACACGGTGGTCTGTTAGCATCCAAATCTTTAGCTTGGTGGATTAGCTTTTATTAGTTTCCCTTTTTTGGGGGGGGTGGTGAGGGTGAGACACATCAACTGGTGTTTCATTGGTGCTGCAATTGCGTATAGAGCTTAAGGGCTCACACTTATGTAATTTGTGTGTGTGTGTGTGTGTGTGCACAAACAAATACACGCAGGGTTACAGGAGTATTTTTTGACACCCTCTAAAACAGTTTCAGTTTTTTGCTTGAGGCAGAGGTGGTGCTTTTTGTCGAGGATTAAGACTGTAGGCACATTCAAATTTGGGCTCATTGTTGTGCCACACACGTTCCGGCAAATTTCTACACATACATTTATCCGTGCCTATGGAAATACTTGCATTGCAACACTTACAAACACAAACACACCCACACATGCTGATTCCCACCAAGGCACTTAAATGAGTAGTTGTATGAATGGTGAACTCCTTCCTGGCATGGTACAGACCTTGGGCCCTAGCGTCCCAGTTGGCCTGTCACATGGTGTTCTAAATGCAGCGCTCCCCCACCTCCCTGGGCCAACAATAAGGGCAGACTGGCATCATTATTAATAAAGGCACACAGGATGGGAAAATGACTACTATACAGACCTCCTTCTAGTCTCCAAACAGTCAAACATGTCAGGTAGGATCACGAGTGGCGGCGGCCCACCCACTATACACCACCAATGCCTTTAGTCGGATCCAAATCACATAACATGTATCGTGTTCCCAGCACGTTCGGTCTTTTACGTTTATTTAGTTAGCACATATGTTGTCATTACCATTGTCTCAACTCCTTGTGATGTGAATCAGTTGCTGACTCAAAAGAAAAGTAGAAAAACTATGGGGGGAAACTACCGTATTTTCCGCACTATAGGACGCACTGGATTATAAGGCGCACTGTCAATGAATGGTCTATTTTCGAATTTATATAAAGCGCACCGGACTATAAGGCGCATTAAGCGAAACAAAACAGTCAGATAAGTCAGTCAGTCAAACTTTATTAAACACGTTCACAATAACTCTCAACATTGTTCAAATGTTAATGAGCGTATTCACAATAACTCCCAACCTTGTTCAGTTGTAACACATAAAAAAACACAGTCTGATATCGCTAAATCAAACGTTGGCGTATTCACATTAACTCCCAACCTTGTTCAGTTGTAACGTAAAAAAACACAGTCTGATATCGCTAAATCAAACGTTAGCGTATTCAGTTTGAAGTCTGCGTCGTAAGCGTGTCTCTTGACAGGTGCCATTTTGGGGTCTTTATTAGTGATGGGTCGTTCGCGAACGAACCAGTTCGAACGAACGACTCTTTAAAGTGAACGAACTGACCTCGTTCGCGTCGTTCGTCTCGTTCGTCTCGTTCGCTGAGTCTCTCTGACGCGCTGATTCGCGGCGCCGCTGATTCGCGAGTCGTTCGCTGACTGATTGACTCGAGGACTGAGACGTCACTCACGACTCGTCATCACGAGAGCCAGCCAATGTATGTTGTTTGTCTGTCTGTGAGTCTAGGACGCTTTCGAATGGTTGACACATTAACAATACCACTTTCACATTTGAATATTGCCTTTTACATTTACATATCAGTGAAATGGTAAATACATGCTGTCTTTGTATTTTCTGTCATGCCAGATTAATAAAATATTTGAATGTCTCGTCAATCTGTCTCGTTGCACGCGACCCGGCCGGGACCCCCACCTTGGTGGATCTTGGTCTTGAGTGGGGGTGGCCAATGGCCATCTTCACAATAGTAAATAAAATATGCCCAGAATAAACACAACTGTACATCATTAACTTTAAAACTCATCATTGCTAAATCAAGTCTATTATCTTGCTGATATACATCCAATAATCTACTACGCCCCCACACACACACACACACACACATCGCGCTGCGTTTGGTTTGTCTAACGTTACGTTGAATTGGGGGAACGGGGCATTTTGATCCTGACATGTCATTATGCATACATTAAATAAATCTGTTGAACTCAAATTAAATACATATGTTAACATATTCAACCAGACACAATGTTGTATTTGCTATTAACACATTTATTAACACCATCATTTGCACCATTGCACGATTGTGAATCGTGATTTCGTGATTAGTTAGCAAATGAGAAGAACGAGGGAGTCCGAGACCGACTCAGCTGCATTCGTGATTCGTTTGAATGTTGTGAACGAGGAGGAGCCGAGTCTGACCGACTCGGCTGGCATTCGCCGTTCGCGAATGACAGCCGAGTCGTTCGCGAATTGAGAACGAGGGAGGAGCTAAGTGAACGACTGAACGACTGAACGAGTCAGTGAATGATTCAGCGCTACCGGAAACACGAACGAACGAACGAACGAACGAACGACTCTCTGTGGCGAACTGAACGACGCAAACTGATTCGCGCAAACGACTCATGAAATCCATCACTGTCTTTATACACACACACTAGCTGCGTTTCAATACTCGGTTGAGTCGCCCTAGCTCACTTGCCCTCAGCCATTCCATTTCTCTAAAAAGCTGAAGTGCCCTTGGTGGGATCGACCCTTGAGGGCTGAGGGATCGAGTCAACATCGACGGTCACTCCAGAGCTGTATATCACCCACAATGCACTGCAGTGGTGCACGAAAAATACATCCATGCGGTGGCAGTAATGAGCCCCAAACGCCGTTGTCCGCTGTTTGTATACCACCAAAGAATTAGAAAATTAATTAAAGGAGCCAGCACGGATCGGCCAGAGTAATTATGCAATAGACTACCCGTTGTTGCTGCGTAATGACAGAGCCAACAATTTACAAGTGTAAGTATATACTGCTATTATAGGCTACTATTTGTCACAAATAAAAAATAAAAATAAACTACGCCTGCAGTTCCGCTTTATTTATTTATTATTTTTATTTATTCATTTATTGATTTGCGTCCGCCTATTGACGCAGCCGCTCTGCTTTATTTATTTATTTACCCTATTTATTCATTTATTTAGTTATTTGCGGCCGTGGCCGCCTGTTGATACAGCCGCTCCGCTCCGCTTTATTGCGGCCGCATCACCAGGCGGCTGCAGTGGCATTTGCCCAATGGCCAGTCCGTCCCTGCCTGGGAGGGAGTTTGTTTGTAACCTACTGTGTCATTGCATATATTTCTGCTTCTTTACTTTCTTAATAGTCTACGAGATGATTCCGTATAAAATTTGCAAAGAGGGTAACATTAGAATGAGAAAAGGCATGTGTGACGTGAGACTCGCGCTCAATCCGTGAGAGTTGGCAGCTCAGCATTCTATTTCTGATTCTAGAGACTTGCTTCTTTGTTGTGGTGCTAATTTTATTTGCGGGAGACTATATAATGTTTTTAATGTATTTGGTGTATATAACATAATTATCTTATTGTCAAACAGGATAATTGTACAGAGGATGGGTCTGCAGGGAAGGCTGACAGGAACACAGGCGGCCAAAAAATGGGATCTTGAACAATAAAGGGCATTTAAAGACAATGATGAGGACGAGGATGGTGGTGGTAACAGGCCTAATAACTATTAGAAATAACAATCTAAAACTAATGTCAACTAAACTGAAAGTAGGTTAAATGTGTTTAAACAACCAAACTTTCTACAAATAAGGTAAAAATAAATAAATAAATGAATTGTCTGAATAAAATATAAAACAAAAGTAATAATTCTGAAATGACCAGGTGCTGGCGTATTGCTATATACGGAGACTCAAAGATATTTGTCTGCGTATATTACGCATTATTTGGAATAGGCAATAGAGCGCTACTCCAACAACGTGTGGCCGATCCATGATTGTCAAGGCTGTCACCGGGCGAGGGCAGGTGCGTTTCATTTATCCCTTTTCCTCCTCCCCCGCCCACTTCCCCTCGGCTCTCCAAGTGGCCTCCGTGTGACGTATTACCAAGGGCTGAGGGCGAGTGAGCGAGGGTGACTCAACCGAGTATTGAAACGCAGCTACTGTAATATTATGGTGAATCACGTGTATTACTCCGCGACGCTCCTGACTACGGTAGCCATAACAACCAGAATTAATCCATATATAAGGCGCTCCGGATTATAAAGCGCACGATTATAAAGCGCATAAAGCGCACGTCGTTTTTTGAGAAAATTAAAGGCTTTTAAGTGCGCCTTTATAGTACGGAAAATACGGTAAGCTGTTGAAGGAATTACATCGTTGGAGGTTTTCCTGTGATTTAAATCTTGTAAAGATAACAAACCTAACCTAACAAGACAGATTGAGTGGCATGTGTTTGGCAAGGGGTAGATATGAATTATGGTTCTACTTACAACCATTCAAACTTCATCACCAATCCAAATGTCATGGTCAATGAATTAATCATTTTGTGAGAGCCAGAGATTGAAACACAATTGAACGATAATGTGTTAAAGATTCAACCCAGGGGCGTCTCCAACATTGCCTGGTTCAAGCCCATGAATCGCCGCTTTTTTAGGGTCTGGTGTCGGTTGAGTGTTACTCAGCTCGGCTCTAAAAAAAGTGAGCAACCTCACTTGCAGAATCGTTATCCGTTATCAGACCTTCTCTGAAAACAGCTCAGGTGGAAGAAACTTCAGACTGAATTTTGAAGTGAAAGGAAATAGAAATACAGGATGATTATCAGGCTATCTCCAATATACTCCAAATACTATAATTTCTACTCATAAGAAGGCATTGGAGCGCAGTGGTGGAGACCAGCGGCCCACTCTGGAGGAGCTCCAGGGGGAGAACCTGCTTCAGACCCTCCCGCACACCCCCTCTTCCAGGGGGGGGCGCTGGTCCAAGCACCGCTCCCAGGGATTCCTCCCGCAGCCAGAACCAAAGGAGGATCCTCAGCCTTTCATCCTGGACCTGAGGAACTTCCCTGACCTGGCTAACGCAGACCTGGGCTCCCAGAATCCTAATATCCAGGTAAGAATAATCTGGGATTGTGTGTGTGTGTGTGTGCGCGTGCCTGTTGGTGGCCAAGTTTGTGAGCATGTATTCTCTTTAATTTCCTGTCTTTGTATGTTTGGTTTCATGAAGCCAAACCTCATGAAATTTTGTTACACTTTTGAAATTAATTCAGCAATTCACGTTTCCCTGGACACTTTAAACAGGAGTATCTGGCCTGTCTTGTGTGCAGTGTGAGCTGTGAGCAGACACACTCTTGTGGGAAGTCCAACTTGCTTCTTGTACATGTTTAACTTGCTTCCCCTGACTGTGGCTCAGTCTGCCCAAGTACAAAAACAGTCTGTGATGTCCCACTCAGTCAAAAGCCATGGTGTGTGTGTGTGTGTTTTACGTGTGGCTGCAGTGTATGTATGTGGGTCTCGCTACCTGTTTGTCTGCCTATCCGCCAAATCTTGTTTGCCATCTGCTTGCCAATCCCCCTTACCTTAGACTCACAACGGCCCTGATTTATGTATGAAAGTATGCTTGAATGTCATCAAACAATCATCCAACAAATAAAACTCTAACATGTGATCATAGTCCCGACACATAATATTGATGTTGTAATGGATTACAGCAGTAACACCATGGGACACTGTCCCAGTGTAAAACATCTATTAAGGTATGAACATGGTGTTACTGCTGTGTTACAATGGTGTTACACTGTAAAGAAAATATGACAGTGTCCTACTGGACACTGTCATATTGCTGGAACAATCCAGGGAGATTTGATTTATTCATAATTAACATAATCGCTCTCCTTACGACGTTCCATCTCATTACTGACTGAATCTTCCCAGATTCCTAGACGAAGGCTAATACACTGTGGGCCCTATCTTGCACTCAGCGCAATTGACTTTGTTCACTGGCGCTTGCGGAATTCCTATTTTGCACCCGACGCACATTGGAATTTTCCGACGCAAGGCGCAAGTCCTTCACTTGGGGAATGAAGTTGCGCTCCGGGGGCGGTTCAGCGAAAACAGGAGGCGTGTCCCGGCGCAAACGTTCCCTGGTGCTATTCTGCACTTTCACAAAACAATAGCGCCACAGACCAGAAAAAACCTAGTTTAAAGTCAGTGGCGCTTATTCAGACCCTATTTTAAGGGCGCTTGGCCGTAATCAGGGTGGGGGAATGCGCGATTGTTGACGGTGGGGGGGGGGGGGGGGGGGGGATGCGCGATTGTTGACGGGGGGGGGGGGGGGAATGCGTGATTGTTGACAGGGGGGCCGGCTCAAAAATAATAGTACACCAAATAAAAATATATAAAATAAAATAAAAAAATAATTACGGCCGGCCGGCTCGGCCTTAAATCGTCTGGCCGTTGGGGAAATCTCCCGAACCTCCCGACGGCCAGCCGTCCCGATGGCCATAGTGTAGTGTGTGTAACGTGCATACACTTTGCTTCTCTCATCTACAAGGAAGCAGTTCCCATTTTTACATATGTGAACAAATAGGCGTAAATCTAGCGTACACAGTTACCCAAAAATATTCAGGCTAATAGTAATGACGGATCAAATTAACCTGTTTGACCAATAGTCGCAAGACACATATGACACCTTTTATTATGCCATCAACAGCGCGTGAAATGTTTTATAATCGGAAACACAGAAACACGAAGCCGTGTAACTGAAAGATATTCGGCAGACTGAAAATGCGCTTCAGCTTATTTGACAGAAGAGCTCATCTATAAGCAGTGCTTGAAGTGGGCCGGTACGCACCGGCACTTTTGGCGCATTTCCACTAGCACGGTATGGCACGGCACAGCACGGCACGGCACGGCATAGTACTTTTCGGGTCTGTTTCCATTACAACTGAGTACCATATAGTACCTCCTCGACGTGGGCGGGGTCGTCATAACACGGCTGCGCAAAACTGCCGTGACGTCATTTACACCGCGCCAAGCCACGCACAAAACCGAGAGAAAACAAAAAAAAGAGAGGAACGTCTGGACCTCGTCGACCGACCATGGCGTGTTTTTTTGTGAGGTCATTTTCTTGTAGAAGAGCAGCGGGGTTTTAAAAAGTGGTGTGGTCGAGTCTCGTGTTTATTTATGTCTGGTCGGTCGTCGCGCGCTCCCAGTGACGACACTCGTCGGCCAATCAGTGGAAGGCAGTCGGCTGACGTCACGTTATAGTACCGCTTCGGCTGGCTTGGAACCAGCGCCGATGCGGTACCATCGTAGTACCTGATACTAGGTACTACGTGCTAGTGGAAACACGCAAATACCGTGCCGTGCCGTGCCGCGCCGCGCCGTACCGTGCCGGTGGAAACGCGGCATTTTTCTTGCGTACTGGCACTTGTCACAGGCTGCCCCACCCCCTCGTCGGTCGTAGGTCCGGGGTGGGTTATGATCGGCCCCCCACGGTCGACAATCGCCCCCCCCCCCCCCCCCCCCCCCCCCCCCCCCCCCGTCGTACGCAGTACTGGCACTTATTTTTTTCCACTTCAAGCGCTGTCTATAAGCAAAGTAATCTCGGTCTACATTGCAAATATATCACCATGCATTCATAACCTCGTGATTCAGTGAGAGTGAGGCCAAAACATCGGAAAGTAGGCTGTGTCTTTGTGACATTTCTTCATTTACATTTTGTCAACGGAAAATGAAAAGCTGAAAAGATTTAAACAGAAGAACTAATTATTTTTCCCTCTGATGGGCATGCGCGCGCTACGGCGGGATTGGACACGTCTGGGTCCAGTAGTGGCGATGCGCGATGTGCTCGCCATGGAACAAGCGCGCCTGCATTTAAAGGGAATGTGAGCCGACGCTCTGATTGGTTTATTGCACGTTACGCCCAAACCACACCTATGACTAATGTAGCTACTTCAGACCAACCCATTTTAGATTTGCGCTGGGCGCGAGCGTCATTTATCCCGCCAGTATAATAGCAACAGCGCCCAAGATCCGCCCACAAAGCCACTTGCGCTTTGCGGTTCATACTTGCGTTTCAGACCGGCAAAATAGGGCCCTGTATGTCTTTATTCTTTACTCCATCTCGTTCAAACTTACACATACTTTGATAATGTCTACTCTTAAAACATATTCTGTTATTTTCTAAAGGCCTACCCTCTATTTCATTATTATCTTCTGTTTCATAACTACCTTGCTATGTTCACGCTCACATCTTTCATCAAATATAACTTCAGGAACATCTTTTTTTTTTTCAATTGCTGTTTGTGATTATTTAAAATTAGAGCCAGGAGGTTAAATGTCATTGTTTCTATGGCAAGTAACAATAATTAATTAGTTAACTTTAAATTGCCAATACATGAACATGTTATAATTTAACTTAAACAATGAGACCTTCCCCGACTCTCTCCGTTGTGAAGAACAGCCTTTGGGCTGATTTCTATTTTATTCGAAATGGGACGGTTTTGCTGGGAAAAAAGAAGGAAGTGATGTCTCAGTGGAAAATGGCAAAAATGTCTGTTCTTTCATTAATTTTTAATTTGTACAACGTTTATTTATGATTATAACTGACATTAGTTTATGATTGTTATTGTCTCAACCCACGGAGCTTGCACTCCACTGCTCTGAATGCACAAGACCGAGCAGGCTGCACTTACTGACCAAAGGGGCCAGTAATGAGGAGGAATTTCTGATTCTTACACATAATACCTTAAGAGCAGTTTGAGTGTAATTTGTTAGAAATGGCCAGGTCATCTGTCAGCTATTAGTAAGTGAAATGCGCTGTGCGAATATCTGTTTAGAGTTGACTGTGACTGCCTCTGTATGAGCAAATTTAGATTTTAAGGGAGGGAGGGAGGGAGGGAGGGATGGATGGAGGGAGGGAGCAGAGAGGGAGGGGAAGTTTTTTTGGTTTAGTTCCAAACTTGCTTTTTTTCTGCTCTTTCTTTACAGCTGAAATCTTACCTACAGCATCTTTAATTAATAATTTCAGCCAATCAGTAATAGCAAGTAGCAGTTTTCAATGCAGTCCTTGTGGCCTGTGGAGTTTGATTGTTTATTCTTTGTTCTTTGTTTATTCTTTGATTGCATCACAAATTAAATTAAATGGCATCAGACCATCAAACCCTCCTCAATGTCATTGTCTCTCCAGGTGACCATCGAGGTGGTGGATGAGCCCCAGACGGAGGCAGAAGTTGAGATGGACCTGGTGAAAGACGGCCAACGCAACGACTGGTCTGCCACCTCGTCCTCCTCAGAGTTGGCCGAGGGCCACCGGAAGCTCTTCTGGCCTCTGTTCTGGGAGTATCCAGAGCAGGTGGAGGAAGGAGCTGGGCTGCCGTCCTCCACCGGCCAGGACTACGGCTATGACCCCGAGGATCCCGTCCTCAGCGGGGTGGGGGGAGACTGGGGGGTCTCGCTGGAACAAGGCCTGGGACATCAAGGAGAACTCTGGTAAGATTTGTTTCTCTCCAACTGATGCTTACAAAAAAGAAACACTGGTTTTATGACCGGTTTTAGTGGTTGCTTACAAAACAATTGTAGTAATAGATATGGTTGAGTCAAATTGTCGCCAAACTGATACAATCTCTAAAGAGAGGCAGAGAGCATGGACTAGGGATGGGCCGATGGTCGATTCCATCGACTATCGACGATAGATGGAATTCATCATCAATCGTCTCAGGTTGCTGATGCCAAGGCGATTTTTTTTTTTGTGTGGTTGTGGTTTGGTGGCTACTTTTACAGTGTAAAAATCCCCGCAAATCCCCTATAATTGAAGTTACCTGGCACAGGTGGAAACGCACTCTGGAGGGGCTCGAAACCCACCGGGCTGTTCGCACGGTGAAATAAATAAATCTACTTGAGCAGGGGACAAATTCCATTCCATAAATCCTATGTATGGGAAACACTGATATGCATATCTATACTCAAATCTGCATTTTCTTTCAACACATGTTATAGCCTACCCTGCAGCGCAAAGGCTGCGCACAGCTTATGGGGCAGTATATATATATTTAAATTATTTAGGAGTTGATAATATCAGGCTACATGACAATTTTATATAATTATGTCAGTGTGTAGTAGACCATGTCCCATTGACGTTCACATAAAAACATCCCAGTCAAAGGTTGTCGGGGGTTTATTTGGAACAGAAAAGACATTTGTGTCAAAGTAGGCTATATGTATGTACACAACGCATTTAAAGAACCAATAAGTAAGGGATAATCCACGATGAGGTGTGCATGTATCGAAAAATAAGATTATCCCTTACATATTGAACAGGAACACAGATTCACACCAAGTACCGGGACACAGCCTTGGTACGCTGCTTCCACCAACAGCTGTCTCGCTTGTATTTGGTTCCCCGCGAGAAGGCGATCCCTTTATAAAACCGACATATCGGCTGGTTAACGTTGTTAGGTTCACCCTTCACCTTCATCATTTGGCTTGAATCCCAAAAACTTCCAGATGGACGAAGTTGCTGTAGTCTTACTAACTAAGGTTGCCCCCCCTTAAACAGTCATTATTGACTATTGGTAATACACACACACCGACTGCGTCATCATGACAGCACCGCCGGCACCGAAGTATCGAAACTTAAATCAGTGGAGGCTGGTCCAAGGGAAAGACCATCCTTATAGTTTTTAAGTAAAAATGAGAAAAATAAAACAACAATTTTATAATGTAATAAATCAGCTTGTGAATGTGAATCGGATGATGGAAGCTTGTAGATGATCGCCCAACCTTAGCATGGACTCCCCTTGTTGCTGGGTGAACCCAAAATCGTAATGTTTTACAGAGTATGTCTTCTATGATCTTGAACATAGTAAGCTATGCTATTTTGTAACTGAAAAACAGGTGTAAAATCCTATGTTCTGCTAATGGTCTCGTTCTTTTCGTGACATTGTAATAACACCTCTCCCTCCATCCTAGAACCCTTAGCTCAAAACATGTTTGCCTTTTTTTAACAACACATTTGAAAATGGTTAGATTGAGTGTATAGTAATAATCCACGACGAGGTGTGCATGTATCGAAAAATAATGCACTTTGCATTTTCGTTAGTTAGTAATTTATTACTCCAGTAAATAAAGATGATCTTAGTAACGACATCGCAATGTTACCTTATTACTCCAGTAAATAGAGACGATCTTAGTAAAGACCTGGCAACGTTACTTTATTACTCCAGTAAATAGAGACGACCTTAGTAATGACATGGCAAAGAGAGAGAGAGAGAGAGAGAGAGAGACACTCCCGTTGACCCCCGCCCCCCTCTCTCTCATAGACAATGGTGAGATAAGGTTTCCAACCAAATGCTTTTTGGTGCACTGTGAGACCCTTCAGCTTGTACAACAAGGCTTCTCTGTTTGTTTGGTGTCCTGTTATCGCTGTGGTATGCATGTGTTTGTGAGAGAGAGAGAGAGAGAGAGAGAGAGAGAGAGAGAGAGAGAGAGAGAGAGAGAGAGAGAGAGAGAGAGAGAGAGAGAGAATACGGGTGGTAAACATTGTCAAATGGGCCAGGGCATGTTGGCAGAAAATGGTCTGAATTTTTGTTGTTGTGCAGTTAAAGGGGCTGTAGACAACTTTTCCACTTTTCCCACCCTAGCGTTTCCAAGTGGTATTTTTGCCCTGCTGTCACAAAGACAAACTGGAGCGCTTTCTGTTTCCTCAAAGCCTAGCAACCACAAACAACACAAGACATGCATTTGTTTGGAAATCTCTGCGAAAAAAACTATCAACTCTTAAATAATAAAGAAAGAAGCATGTTCACTGAAGAGGTAAAGTGAAATTGGCATAATTTTATTTGGGAACAGGCAAAAGCTATTGTAATGATGTGCATTGCATACAGGGCTGTAGTGGAGGCTAAACGCACGTAAACGGCGTTTACGCACCTCCTACATTCCTGAAATAGCGTTTACGCACCTCTAAATAGAGTTCACGCAACTTTAAAAATTGCTAGAGTAAAGAGTTATTGTTTTACCAGCACAAGCCATAGTATATTCAAAATTGCGCTGCATTATCAGTATTTATGGTATTTGGGACACGGTATCTGTGACCAATCACATCGTCTCTTGCGGCAGCGAGGCTCGCGACAGAACCGTACTGCGTTTGTTTACGGTCGGAGGTGGGAAGTCGGAAGTGGAAACACGTCATCTCCTTTGTGCGTTCGAGCTACAAAGTCGGAAAAACATGGATGCTAAACTTTGTGTTGCGCTCTCTGCGTACGAGCATCATACACGTATTTGCGAATATGTTGTCCACTTGGACATTAATGTTTAATTGTATGGGTTTAACCAACTACTGTAGTGATTGGTCTGAAAGCATATTAAGTTGTAAATCAAAAATGTATATTTGTTCCCACCGTTTACGATGTGGGTGGCCATGTTGAAATGACGTCAAATGAAGTTGAGGCTTGAACTGGGGGTTGAGAAGTCGTACCCGAGTTTGCAACTAGGAACTCTGAGTTGACACACCTTTTTATTTGATTTTTTCCTCGTAGGAAGTCGGAATTTCCGACCTCCGAGTCATAATGGAACGCAGCAGCAGAATGGGGCTTGCTAGCCAGCTCTAAGCTCTTGCTAGGTAGCTATCTGTCAGCTAGCCAGCTCTAAGCTCTTGCTAGGTAGCTATCTGTCGCTAGCTATAATAATCTAATATTCAACTTTTAATAGTTTTGTTTCTCTCATTGAAATGCATTGCGGAATGTTCAGTTCTTAGAGTTGTAGCAGTTTTTTTTTTTAAATACTCACAATTTGTAAACTGCTGCTGCTCCTATATGTTTATACTATATAAACATATGTTACATCAAAATGTTCAGCTTCTTCTACTGTCACTCACATTTAAATATCTAAGCGATGTGATTTATAGTCTTTAAGCATTACTAATTTGTTTGAGAGTCGTGCTCCCCATACACATACATTGCGGTTCAGAATTCCACTCTAGATGCAATTTGTAATTTCACATTTTGTACTACTGGTTGTTTGTACTTCATTCTACAAATAAATAAACTAATATTCTGAATATCATTTTTTTTACCGGTAAGTCGTGGTCCGCCTTACCTAGATCACAGAATTCATAGTTTACCCACCTCTTTTTTTACCACTACACCCCTGATTGCATAGTAATACCATAGTTTGAGTATTGCTTCGCATAAACAAGTATCGGCAGCAGGGGTTGGCGTCGGGGTGGAGGGGGGGAGTAGAAGAAAACATTAGGAGGTAAACCGTGAGTTTATTCATTCATTTAGTCTATAATGGAGACATGAAAGTTGTATGTGTGTATATATATATATATATTAGAGTTGAGTATCCGGTACGGATAAAGCACTTTTGCCGAGTGTTATACGAGTAATACGAGTCAATATCTGTGTTCGGATTGAATGAAAATCCTCATTGGGTAGCTGACTGTGTCAGCGTTCTGTGATAGGCTACAGCGCCCCTCCCCTACCCAATGCAGATGTGTTGTTGTGTCCCGCTCTGATCACTCACACACAGAACAGCTCTCTGTCTCTCCCTCAGTCACTCAGGTTCGCGGGTCACACACACACACACACACACACACACACACACACACACACACACACACTCTCTCTCCCTCTCCCTGCCGGTCGTCTGAGTTTTTTTTTTTTTCAATGCTGATGCTGTCCTGTAAATAGTTTTCTAATCAGCAATAAATAACAATTTCTGATCAACCCATATCAATTGCATGCTTAAAATAACATACCGGTTAAAACCTTGCTCATTTCAACTACCCACTTCCGGGTTAAATCCCGCCCACTTCCGGGTTAGGCCCCGCCCACTCCGAGTACAGATACAGATAATTGATATGGTTAACAGATACAGATAATGCTGTACTCGCTCATCCCTAATATATATATATATATATATATATTAGAGATGGGCATAGATTAAAATATTTAATCTAGATTAATCTAGACTAATCTTGAAATTAATCTAGGTTAATCTAGATTAACGTGGCTCCTTTGAATGATGTCGAAGGTGTCCATAATATGTGTTTGCTACCTAAATAATGACTTATATTGCCTAAATAATGACTTATATTACCTAAATAATGACTTATATTACCTAAATGATGACTAAAAGTGGGTCTGCGCGATTGTTGAGCGGGGTGCTACCGGAGGATTTCGGTTCGCTATAATATCGGCGATAAAAATATTATCGCCGATAAAAATCTCGCGTTAATAACACCGTTATCGGCCCATCACTAATATATATATATATATATGTATGTGTGTGTATATATACAGTATATGTGTGTATATATTCCTCTCCCCTCGCAGGTAGGTGTTCATCTTCCTCTTCCTCTCCTTCCATCTCCTCCTACAGTGGAGACGGTTACCTCGTAAACGAACAGTGGCCAGAGCAGTCTTGGTATCCCCAGGCCTTATACTTGCTGGGTAGGCCAGTCATCCAGGTTTCCGCTTGAATGAGCATCTCCTTCACACTCTCCTTGTCATTGAGGTCCACCCTGTACCACTTCCCCAAGCTCTTCACCGGTTTCTCTTGGACTGTTGGGATGATGTCCGCTCTGATCTTAAAGCAAAACCGATCCTGGACACGCCCCCTCCTCAGTACCAGGCTTCTTGATTTTGCAGGTTTGATCTCCATTCTTGCCCAATCGGTGAACTCGACCAAGTCCTCCAAAATCCATCTCCCTTGAGGTACTGATTTTGCTGTGATGGTGAGGTCGTCCATGAGTGCCCTGATGGGGCACCTGTTGGATGCCGCTTGCCAGTACTGCACCCCAATGTAACTTCTCCACTGATTTGATGAGAAGGTTCATTGCTGCGGATAACAGAATCAATGAGATTTTGCACCCAGTGACAATGCCCACCTCCAGTCACTGCCAGTCAGTGGTTCCCACAGGTTTTCACCTACAGGAACCACTGACATTTTAAACACTGCATGTTGAACTTTAATTCAAACTTTAACTCGAATTAGCACTGCAAGAGCTTCTGGAATCGCTCAGGGACATGGTAGGTTTCCACAGTGTACAGTGTCGTTTCCACTAGCTTGTGTGGTATCGTTCGGTAGGCATTGGTTAGGTCAAGCCACAGTAATGTCAGGTCACCGTGGTTCCTCTTTGCATTCTCAATGATCTTAGAAATTACACTGGTGTACTCAAGACAGCCAGGTTCCCCCTGGAACTCCACCTTTCTGAACTGAAGTGTCCATATAGTCATTGTCCAAAATGAAAGTGGTCAGCCTCCTTGTCAGAATCCCAAAGAAGTATTTGCCTTCCACATACAGAATTGTTTGATCTTTGTGGAGTTTTCTTCCTTAGGGATGAAGCATCCCTCAGCAACCAACTTCCAGCAAGGAAGTTCTTCCTCCATGCCACCCTTAGTAACTTCCAGAGTCACCTCTATATATTATTAGGGGTGTCCATAGGCGCCCCCCCCCCCCCGCTCAACAATCGCGCTACCGAATTGTTCCGCCAGCACCCCCCCACCCCCCCCACCCACAGCACCCCCTGCCGAAAACATCTTCCCGCGCCTCTGGGGGTGTCACGATTAGATTTAAACAAATTGTATTTTTTTCAGCACTGACAACTATGCCATTGTTAGACTATTGAGTCTTGATTGGTAAAGATCAATAGATCATTGGTTTTCAATGAACTTCAAATTCTTCTTTAAAAAGATAGGCAACATGGTATGTGTGATAACCATTACATTTCTTTAGAAATGTACCACACTAAGGCCATATGGTAAAATTGTAATAATTTATTTAAAATATAACAAAAACGTTGTGATGTGAGAGGGGCGTGGTTTGGCGTCAACTGCGAACAAAGTGGAGCAGCTCAATCGCGGGAACTGATGCACCTGTGGGGGGTTAGAGTAATGAGTGACCGACTATATATATATATGCTCATGTTTGTTCTGCTCTGCCCCTACAGTGAGGCCGGGTCCAGCGCTCCCTGATTGCCAGTGATCTAGTGTGGGATCGCCAGTGGCTGACTGTGTGAATATTGCTGTATCGTGGATAATTGTGTGTGTGCATTAGAGTGGACGGTGTGGTTGCGGCAAAAGGTGCCAGCCCCAAATAATAAATGAAATACTCTGCCGTGAATTCGCCTGGCTTATTTCCCCCCGAACCCTGAGTAGCAGAGAACATTGCGTCAAATGTATTTCACCAAATTGGTGAAATAACTGTTAACAAAACAAAAAGAGAGCCACTAGATGACAGCCCCACAAACACAGCTTTGAAAAAACCTCTATCAGGCGTATTTTTCAGGTTTTTGCCAGAAATAACATGCCCAAATTGAACAGACTATATCTCCACAACTACAATGGCTTTTAAGTTAATACCAAAAGAAGATAACACCTGTGAGGTTGTTGTTAAAGTGAAATAACCAATGTGGATGTTTCTGGATCAGAGTGAATACAGCTAGAACACAGAATAAATGGAAGATTTAATTTCCACCTTAAATAAATGTCAGGCTTTAGTGTGAACTACACCGAGTGCATTATCAGTTGGTAGCCCTATATCACTATAGGGCCATAGCACAACATCTGATGAGGGCCTGGGTCAGAATTTGATGCCAAAGAAGTGAAATAGAGCAAAAATAGAGGTTTGAGTAGAGATAGGTTTAGGCATTGTTTCCGAATAAAAACAATAAATCCAATGCAAACCAATGCAAAAATTACAATACAAACATGAGACACAAACAGGTGAATATCTTGAGAACTCATTGTTCAAGATGTACTCCTTGCCCGACCAACTCCAATTTGAAAATACAAAGCAATTTGTTAAAAACTAACAATTGTTAAAAGTGGACTACAATTTGTAAAACTATATCCTGAACAGAGATGTATAAAGTACTGGAGACCAAGACTTGAGTAGAAGTACAAGTACTATATCAAAAAAGTGACTTGAGTAGAAGTGTTCTTTAAAAACCATACTTAAGTGGAAGTACTAAAGTATTCAAAATGTTTTGTACTTAAGTATTGCAAGTAGAAGTATATTAAAATTTACTACTCAAGTACTGAAAGTAAAAGTACAAGTACAAGTGTTGTGTTATGTGTAGGCTATATTAACAGGGATACAAACACATGTATGGTCAAAATAGAGAGAGCTAGTTGAAGCGCGTATTCTGATTAATTCTGAGTGTATTCTGATCATTAATTAGTAAGTCATTTAATATTTTGAATGGGTAAATTTGATTTTTATGTTTCATTAGGTGTGTTAGTTCAGCTGTCATCACAATCTGATATAGCTAATACTAGAATTGTCTATAGGCCTGTCTCATTTTGTGTAGTTTAACTTATTATTTGGTAGATTTGTCTTATTAATATGTAATTAATAGCACCTTATTTGCAATATTTGCTGAAAGCCTTTCATGATTCTTGAAATAATAGGTGTAAGTTCAGATATTAACACAGTGTAATGAGCCTATTAAAATGACGCTTGTCTCTTTAAGACACGTCTTCCAGGGCTCTGGTAGCGAACAATTAAGCAGGTGAGCACTAATCAAAGCAACTTCGCATAAGAGTCTCAGGGCTTCGTGAACAAGTACAGACCTGTGTTAGTGTTACACACTTAATATAGGTCTGCTTAAATGGCTTTCTTAATGTTCTTCTTTGTTGTTTGTTTTAAAATAAACACACTGACACACGGAACACGCACCAGCCATGGCTTGCTTGTTACGGAGTAGTTTGTTTGGAAAACCCCCACATTGCCTGTTGCCTTTAATGTTAAATTAATGAATGAGTTCGGCCATTGATATCGGCTATTTGACAATTCAATGTTTATGAAAAGGGAATGCTTATCCTCCCATCGCGCCCAGGCTAATAGCGGAGTTGATATGCCTATGCTTTCCCTTTGCAGAACGAGCTTCTAGGCAACATGCAGTAAGCCTATGATTTCAGACAGTGAAACATCTGCCAGAAAGCATCATGAGATGAGATGTTCGTTCGCATTTTTTTTTTCAATAAGACAGCTGTGCGTGCGTGAATTCGAGTTTGTTCGCTATTGATTACGAGGAGCGCAATTGGGTTTTAAACGAGGATGCAGACACGCAGGAAGAAGTTACGGACGCCAGCATTATGTGATCAACTCTCATTTAATAGGCCTACTATATTCTACAATTGTTTAAAGCGTGGATGTCACGTCAGTATTGTTTAGTTATGATTTATATAGAGCAAATACGACAGACCTGTTGTAGGTTTTAGCCATAACTTTAATCTGTCAACCAGCGCCGCCTAGTGGCTTCCACATTACATGTATATCAGGATGTAGTATTTATACATATCATGACATCTCCCTTTTTTTTTTTTTTTTTAACATCAAAAAATCCATGAACTTAAGGCACTGTAAAGTCCAGTAGGAGAAAAGAAAAGAAAAAAAAAAAACACTGTTTACCATGCCATAACATTTTTCTAGCTTCAAAACACATTAATGCGATCTACCTCATTTCACATTTATTTCCGCATTTCTTTCCATCTTTTTTTTTTTTTTTTTTCAGTATTACTTCTCAAGTGTCCAACTATGAACTATGAAATAAAACGTTCAAACTTGAAAAAACAGTCCATAGATCTATTACTCCTCAACAAGTCGTCTTGGCTTTGAGATCATTCGACCACTTGCTGTTCTACCAGGGAGACCAGGAAGCTCTGTAGGACTGACATCTCTGGTTGTTGTTTTGTTTTGAGTGTCCATTTCATGTTTGTCCTCTGTGCTGTCACAGACATTCTGTTGAGTCACATGTTGGTTGTCCATTTCTTTTGGTGTGTTTCTTTGTTCCTTTGATTGCATCAGAAACTTCCTGTTCCTTCTATACACCTGTCCATCAGGTGTCTCTACAACATACGATCTTGGCTGGTCAGAAAGTCCAGTTACCTGGGCTGTATTCCATACTCCATCTTGCCATAATCTGACATTTTCGCCAACCTGAAGTTTCTGAAGTGCTTTGGATCCTTGATCAAAGTATTCCTTCTGTTTATTTTGTCTTGTTTCTAGCATTGTCTGAACTGTATCGGTTACCATTTGAGGTGTCAACATCTGTGATGTCATCGGAAGTCTTGTTCTCAAACGTCGACCCATTAACAGCTGGGCTGGTGACGCTCCGATATCCTCCAAAGGTGTGCTTCTCAGATTCAGCAAAGACAGATAAGGATCTTTTCCATCAGCTTTAGCCTTTTTTAGCATGAGTTTGACAGTCTGTACTCCTCTTTCAGCCATTCCATTTGACTGTGCGTGATGTGGGCTTGATGTTTCTGTGAATAAACTCCCACTCCTTTGCAAAGGCTTGGAATTCACGTGAGCTAAATTGTGGTCCATTATCTGAAATTAATGTTTCAGGAATACCATGTCTGGCGAATTGTGACTTTAAATGGGTGATGACTTTTCCACTTCTCGTGTCTGACTTCAACCACTCAACCTCGATGAACTTGGAATAGTAATCCACAATGAGTAGATACTCCTGCTGATCAAAGGTGAATAGGTCAACACCTATCTTCTGCCAGGGTCTTTCAGGAACACTGTGTGGATGTAGTGGCTCTTTAGTTTGTCGTTTCTGGTAAGTACAGCATACATCACAGCTATTCACAGTCTCTGAGATACTTTGCGACATTCCAGGCCAAAAGAGTACCTCTCTCGCTCTGCGTCTACAGTTTTCAATGCCCAAATGACTTTCATGAATGCGCTGTAGCATCTCCATTCTCATTGCTGCAGGAACTATGAGCCGTTCTCCTTTGAATAAGATTCCATCCACAACTGAAATTTCTTCCCTGAAGTTCCAATAGACTTGTATTTCTTTTTCAGCTTGACTTTTTGTTTCTGGCCATCCATTCAGAACTGTTTCAGTGAGTTTAGTCAGTGTGACGTCATTTTTTGTTTCCTTTCTGAATTCCTCTAGTTTCTCAATCGACACAGGTAAGTTTGAGATCACCATGTGTACCTGAGGCTTCTAGTTCTTTATCTATTGCACCAGTCTCTGGTAAGTAAGCTCTGGATAACGCATCTGCAATATACATCTCTTTTCCTGGCTTATAGTGTACGTTCACATGATATCTTTGCAGTCTCATTAAAAGTCTTTGTATTCCTAGCTGGAGCGCTGCTCAACGGCTTTTTCATTATCGCTTCAAGTGGTTTGTGATCCGATTGCACATCCACTTCTCTCCCGTACACATACTGGTGAAATACGTTCTGCTCCAAACACAATTGCCAACATCTCCTTTTCTATCTGTGCGTAACGTTGTTCAGTTTCAGTCAATGCACGTGATGCGTACGCTACTGGCTTGTCCTCTTGTAGTAAGACATGCACCGAGTCCACTTTTGGATGCATCCACTGACAGTGTTACTGGAGCTTTACATCGTAGTATCTGAGCAAAGGAGCTTCAGTGAGCATTGTTGTCAACTGGTTGAATGCGTGTTGATGTTCACCTTTCCATTGCCATTCAACATCATCTCTGGTAAGTCCACGCAATGGCTCAGTATGTTGTGACAAGTTTGGAATGAATTTTGCAAGGTAGTGACCATACCTAGAAATCGTTCACATCTTTCTGCATTCTGGTGTTGGCATTTTCCTTATAGCCTCAATCTTGCTTTGGTCTGGTTTTAAAACCGTCTTTGAGAAGATGTGACCCAGGTATTTGATTTCTTCTAGGCCTACTTTGCATTTTCTTTGTTTAGCTTGAAATTCTTGGCTCTTGCTCTCTCCAGCACTTGTTTCAATCTGCTATCATGCAGGTCTCTTGTCTCGCCCCAGATCAGAATGTCATCAATATAAGTCTCAACACCTTCTATTCCTTCAAACAGCTGTCCTCACCGTCCTGTGGAACACTTCTGGCGCGGAATTAATTCCAAATGCGAGTCTAAGGAATCTATAACGACCAAAAGGAGTGTTGAACGTACAGAGGCGAGAGCTGGCTTCGTCTAGTTTGAGTTGCCAAAAACCTGAACTTGCGTCCAGCACTGTGAAGTATTTTGCTTTTGTGAGCCTGCTAGTGATTTCCTCTACCGTTGGTAGTTGGTAGTGTTCCCTCATTACTGCTGTGTTGAGATCACGAGGATCTAAGCAGATTCTTAATTTTCCATTGGCTTTTCCACAATTACTATGGGGTTTGGACCCACTGGGTGGGCTCTTCTATCTTTGTAAATCACTTTCATTTTTTTCCATTCTGTCAGCTCTGTTCTAAGTTTTCTCTCAAAGTGACAGGGATCTTTTCCTAGGTGGATGGACTTTCGGTGTCACGACTTGCATCAATTTGGAATGGTGTGTTCTCCCTCCAGGCAACCTATGCCCTCAAAACACATCAGCATACTCCTTGAAGAATATCCATTTTGTCACCTTTATTCAGTGCCATCACTCTCTTGATGAGCCCCATTTGTTCAGCATGCCTGAATTCCGAGTATGGGTTTGGAATCTTTTTTACGACATGAATTCTAGAACAAATGTTTTCTTTTTGTATTTTCACTGTCCAGCTTGCACTTTCCTTTCACATGTAATTTGTCTCCAGTGTATGTTGAAAGTTCACATCTGTAGGTCTGAGTATGTTCTTTTTTCCTATTCTTTGCAGTAGACTGTAAGGTATGACATTGCTTGAGCACCTGTATCAAGTTTGAATTTTACATGTTTGTGCTCCAACTTTAGGTCAACAGTCCATTCATCTCTGTCTGTGTCTGTGCCTTTGCATTCACTACACCCCACGAACAGACTTTCCCAGCTGATCCGTGACGTCATCGTCGTCAACTGCGTGAACTTTCCTCGATCTACACATCTTGGCAAAATGGTTCATTTTCTCGCAGTTCTTACCACTGTTTGCCATAAGCAGGACAATTACGTGCTGCATGCTCAACTCCACATCGTTTACAATCAAACTTGCTTGCTTTCTCTTTATTGTGTTGGTCATTTTTGCGTGTCGTTTATGTTTTACTGCATCCACATGCTTGTTTTCACTTGCACAAGCTTGTGCGCTATTATCCTCGTCATGCATTTGTTTAATCTGTGCTTTAGACGTTTCCGACGCTAGGCATAGGCTGCATAGCCTTTTCGAGAGTAATGTCCATTTCCCTAAGCAGTCTCTCTCTCATTGTATCAGACGTGATTCCACAGACAACCCATCTCTGATAAGGGAATCTTGTAACTGTCCAAATTCACATGATTTTGCCTTTAGCTTTAGCTCTGTAATATACTGGGCTAATAGACATGTCCCCTTGCACACTCGGCTCAATCGTCCCAACGTGAAAAACTTGTAGCGTTTCATGACGTAGTGTTTCTTTTTGGGTTTCAGTATTCTCGAATTTGGTCCAGTAGTATCGTCAATTTATGTTTATCGTCGTCTGCTTCATATGTGAAGGTATTATACACTTCAACTGCCTCTTCTCCGGCAACATGAAGGAATAGGTGAAGACTGTACCGTAGCTGACTTGCTAGCGCCTCCGGCCGCTGTTAAATACAGCTCAAACCTTTGTCGAAATCTCCTCCAGTTTTCTGACAGGTCCCGTGCAGTAGATCAAGTCCAGCAGTGGTGCTGTAAGGCCTTCCATGGTTGAAATATCGTTTACAGTCTTAGTTCTTTACTTCTGACACCATGTTTAGGTTATGATTTATATAGAGCAAATACGACAGACCTGTTGTAGGTTTTAGCCATTAACTGTTAATCTGTCAACCAGCGCCGCCTAGTGGCTTCCACATTACATTGTATATCAGGATGTAGTATTTATACATATCATGACAAGTATAACCAGATTTATTTTGTGATGGGGTCCCGACGACGTTTTGTGAGTAGCGAGTAACGATTCAGCACTTGAAAAATGGTATCGGAGTAAAAGTATTAAACTCATCAAAAATATGTAGTGAAGTAAAAAGTGGAAGTAGGAGGGAAAAAATAATACTCAAGTAAAGTACAGATACCGCATTTTAGTACTTAAGTACAGTAGTGAAGTAGTTCGATTTGTTACTATACATCTCTGATCCTGAATGAGTAATTATCTTATCGCTTACCGCCAGTTCTTTACACTCACATACAATACAGGTGGTAGATAATTGAAGATGTAGTTTGGACCAACGTGATGTCAATATTGTATTCTGGTTGTTGATTGTTAGGGAGGATGTCCTCCGTTGGAGTATCATTAGCATGAACAGATTAGCATGAAAAAAGTAAGTATATTAAATTGATATAGAGAAATCCCCATCCCAACCTCTTTAACAGCTTCCCCTCAGAGGTAATTTAAGGTCTATTTTGAAGTTGGTTTTATTTAGAATTAGAATGTTTTCATCTGCTGGCGAGTGCGGTAAGATAAGTTCTGTCTCTGATGATGCTGTCTAAACCAGGCCTGCCGCTTTTAAACACATGCTGTCTTTTGCCTGGTATGTATGTTTAGTTTAGGCTTGCCACAAGTCTATTATCCCCAAGTGAGAGAAACAGACGGTATGCCAGAGTACAGTGGAGCTTATGTTGGCCCTGACCGCATATCACTGAATTCCCGTTGTTGTGTTGGTGTCATTAAGTGCAGCTGTATTCAGTTTTTGACACAATGCATCGTAAACAACATGTATAGGTAACTATGCTTGAGAGAAAACCTATCAAGAAAATTGGTAGATTTTCTCTTGCGTTTTTTGAAGTCTTGTCCATGATGACCTGTTATACTGTGTCTATGGTAAACTAGAAAGGTTTTAAGTAATAAGTTAAGGGGAGAGGGGGGTTAAAGAAAAGTAATCGGTGATTGCTCTGACCACACACTTTGACGGTGTCCACAGTACAATGCCATTCTCACTACGCCACGCGCCACATAGACGCTCGCACACACACACCACTAGCGGGCCAGCTGGGCCCTACTTCCTGGCCTGATTCATTATGCCATTATGACTTTCCTGGGAAGTATGGCGATATACATTGGGTTGGCTGGTGCTGCATGAACTCCTGTGTGAAAAACAGGCCCGGAGACCGGGTTGTTTATAAATCTCACTCAGCAGCAGTAAATAATTGCAGGTTGTGCTTGCGATTGGCAGACCCAGGATCAGTTGGAGCTTTGAGCTCCCCTAGTTTGGGTTTTTTGTGAGCCAAGACGAACTGACACAGAGTCAGCCCCCCTGCGGCTGAATGCTGGGGCATTCCCCCCGTCCCATCTCCCCTCTTCTCCACAGGCTCCACAGAACAGAGCATCCTCTTCCAGAGTAAGAGTAATAAGAGTTTCCCCAAACCATGCTTTATTTCACACATCACACAGGATTTACTGCTCTGTGTGTGACTCTTTCTCTCTCTCGCTGTTTA